>LTAE01003728.1:14581-35857 GCA_001647135.1 Pontederia paniculata
ATAGATAGATAGATAGATAGATAGATAGATAGATAGATAGATAGATAGATAGATAGATAGATAGATAGATAGATAGAATCTTAAAACTTTAGAGTAAAATACTCAATTTTATATCAATTTCATGACTTTATAGAATCACATGAGCACTAATTATGTATGAAATTATTTGAATTACATTAATCCTTGTATATTATAAAAATGTGATGTGGTAGAAAATGGGAAAGTGATTATTAAATACTTCCTTAACTTTTGGATCAATTAATGTGATTGTATTTGGTAGTACTAATATGTAAATAAATAGAATGGAATTACAATTAGAAACGTATAAAGATAACTAGAATAACAAGTATAGTGTTATATAAAAAAATTTAAAAAAGAAAAAATAATTTGAGGACCGATGATTAAGAATGTTTATTTCTATACCAATCTACAAAGGATGACAGTTTGAACTCCAACTATGACATTAGGATATAGTGGATGCAATTAAGAAACATTGGATAAAGATCCTATAGTGATATCATTTTATTGAGTTCTAGTTAGGTATTATAAGTAATTATGTAATGTTCTAACTCTTAGTAGGAAATGACAAATTTATGAGAGAATGAGGATTTCACTAAGATATAAGTATTATGGTAGATTTATTGTCAAATTATCTCATCGAAAGCATGTGAGGATTAAATTTATTCTAAAGATAATGAAAAATAAGTTATATAACCATTTAGACAGTTCAACACTATTTTCAAATTCAAGGGCAAATTTATTTTTAAAACAACTATAATGTACTAACAAAAAAGAGGTTGACCGATCGGACCGGTCACTAAACTTGTTGAATCGATGGGATGGTTTTGGTGAAATGGAGATGAAAAGGCTAGCAAGATTCAATTTTGAAAATTTCTAGAATTAGTACATGAAAAATTTTCTCATCAATGCCAAATTAATCCTAATTAATATGATTAAGTTTCCCCTCTTTCCTATTTTCCATAGTTCTCATCATCTCTTGTTCATGTCTGTGACGTGACTTCTCTTCTCCTTTATTGGCAGTATGCGATCATTAGGAGGAGGAGTCTCAAGGACATCCGGGGGTAATGAGCAAAGCCAAGGGTATGATAGGACGTCTAGGCTAAACAAGAAGGGACCAAGAAGAACTAAATGGATTTGTCAAATGGTGGGTATAAATAGAATCATTCCAATGGATTGATGTTCTTATTATATGAGGCATAAGGTCTTAATTTTGCTAAAATGGAGATGAAAAGGCTAGCAAGATTCGATTTTGAAATTTTTCCTCATCAATGCCAAAATTAATCCTAATTAATATGATTCAGTTTCCCATCTTTCCTATTTCCCATAGTTCTCGTAATCTCTTGTTCATGTCCTTGATGTGACTTCTCTTCTCCCTTATTGTCGGTATATGATCATTAAGAGGAGGAGTCTCAAGGACATCCGGAGGTGATGAGCAGAGCCAAGAGCATGATAGGAGGACGTCTAGGCTAAACAAGAAGGGACCAAGAAGATCTAAATGGATTCTTCAAATGGTGGGTATAAATAGAATCATTCTAATGGATTGATGTTCTTATTAGATGAGGCATAAGGTCTCTGTCGTAATTTGTGCTTAAATTTTGTCCTCTTTATTACACAAATAAAAAATGAGCCATTATGATGATCTTTAATTCAGAATTGTACATGTTTATTGGATCTAAGCAATGTCATACATTTGAAGTAGATTAAATATGCTAGACCTTTCATATTTGACCAAATTTATTTAGGATTTTTTGTTGTGATACTACATGAATTCACGATTAGTAGTGTTTACACGATGTTAAATATTTCTAGAACTCATAGTTGTTGGGTGGATTTTAGTCATCTAAAATTTATAAATATATGGATGGATAGATCTTAAAGTCTAATTTCAAAAAATGTTAGATTCATAATTATGATCAAAATACTAACTTTGTATCAAGTTGTTTCAAGATGTAACTTATCTAACTTAAAAATTATTATGAATTGTACGGATCAAATTAGTTAAATATTGATATATATTTCAGAAATTGGAATCATTTGATTTTAAGTTTTATCCAGATATTTATTTCATAAGAGATAATATGCTTAAACATCAGAAATTGTGATCCTTGTTAATTCTTCTGAAACTCATTTAATTTTCTTGTTCGTCGTTAGTTATTAATTAGTGTACATCTTAGGCCCCGTTTGGTTCAAAAATTTGATATTCTTGGATTAAGAATAGTATGTGTTAGATTAAGAATATTCTTGTGCAATTCTAATCTTAACAATTAAAAATTATTTGGTTGTAGGAAGTTCTTATTCCGATGGTGTTTGGTTGATATGAGAATAAACAAAAGTAGAATAATAAAATAGTAATATTTTTTTTAAAATAAAATCTGTTTAAATGTTAAATAAAATATATTATAATTATTTAATACAATATATAATGATTTATGATAATTATCATTAACAAAAAATGTTTTGTTGTTTGAATTAAAAAGAAACAAAATAAATAAATTAAATGATAAAAAAATATATATTTATAATAATATAATAATAGATATTTTATTATGATAGTACCAATATTGTGATAATGACAAACTAAAAAAGTTAGGTTTATTAGTATATTTAGTTTCATTTATAATAATATAAATAATAATATTATAACTGTAATTATAAAATTAAATGTACTAATACAAAGATATCTTAACTATATAAAAGTTAAAAAAATAGTGTTAATCCAGTCAATTCCTGCCAACAGCAGGAATTCACAAATCCTACTTTTTAAAATTTTAAAGTACCGACAAGGATTCAAAATATAATAATTACTTTTTATCATGTTAATCTTATTCTAAGGATATTTGGTTGCAAGCACAAGAATAAGGCCTTAATCTACCTCTTATTCTCATACCAAACAACCCTTAGGCCCCATTTGACAACAACTTTACTGTTGTTGGATTAATTTTTTTTAATCCAACATGTATTCCACAAACCCTAATCCAGGTGGAGTACAATGTTCTTGGGTTGCTGGAGAATACAAAAAGCTTACTTTTTTCATAGTCCAACATTAAATGCTGTGAGTCTCATGGATTAACATTTGAGTCGTTTGATTAAAAAGAGGGGATTAAGACCTTAATCCTAGTCTTATTCCCCAATCAAATGGGGCCTAGACTCTAAGGAATAAATCTTTGGTTCATTTTGGGCACTATTTTTTCTGATGTGATTGCCCTATAGTACGTGTTCGAACATTTCTTTTTATATTTTAATTAAGTGCTTCTAAGTAAATAATTAAATTATTCACTTATTAATTCATGTAAGTGATATAATACATTTTGTTAATCAACAATATAAGTGAATCATGGTGAAAAATAACCTGGATTCATATTTGTTATGCATGCACCACGGGAACATAATTTACTTCTAAATACGGTGGAATTTTTTGCTTTTGATCATTTAACAAATTCTAATTATCCAAATCAAGTGGAATTTCCACTGTTGCTCCTCCTCTTAAATATACATATGCATATATTATGAGACGGTTCATATCATAGCCATAGATCATAGATGCAACTAAAAAATAGGAGACATGATGTCTCCAATTAAATTATATATATTGACGGATTGCATGAACTTGAGCCAATTTGAACTGGACCAAACTGGCCCATATCATTGGTACAATCCCAAAATAGCAAGTTGGTCCTCAAATCAATGAAATTGGAGAAGAGTGTGGATTTGTCTCAACCGGTCTAAATGCTAATCGGCGACCAAAAATGGTATATATTATTAAAATACTGTAATTATTTATTAGATAAGTATTTGAATTTTTCTATACATTATTTGATCTTATATCTTTTACAGTATGTTAGTACAATTTCTTTTAGTCTTTTTCAATTTGTCTCTTTTCGTCATTATGTTTCTTAGTAATTATATTTACTTTTGTTATTTTAACTCAATTTGAGCGGGAAAAGGAGTTTCTTCAAATAACAAGGGGCTTTTCATCTCTAATTTTTTTATTTTAATTAGTCCATGTTGTTTTGAATTACACGTCTAAATATGATAGATGAGACCACCATCAACTCGAACTTTAACTTATGACTTAGCTCTCTTTAAATGAGGAGGGGTGTTTACCAATCCACCTCTATTCTTTTAGGTAAAGCATATATTTTTATGTTTTTCATATGGTATCTTTCCTTCTGGTATTATTTTAATATGCTGATATTTAGATTGATTATGTAATACTTTATTATTTTACATTATTACCATGCGTATGTGCTAGATTTTGTTTTGAATTTTTATCATGTATGTCTTTGTATTTTGTATAATGTATATTTTGTGATTGTATTTTATTTAAAAAATTTTTTGTTTTTTTATTTTGTAATGAATAACTATTTTATTATCATTTGCTCTTCATTAAAAAAAAGTTGAAAAGTACAATAAAAAAGAATGAGATGATCTGAAAATTCTCCTTTATTTGGGGTGATATGTCAAACCGCCTCATGTTGAGGCGATCTGGACTGCCGGTTGAGACGATCATAACTCAGTTGGTGCTCCAACGAGGTGGACTGGACCATCACAAAATGACGACTCGAGTCAAAATTTTAATGTTTGGAGCTATTCTCATAGACCACCTCAAAAAAAAAAGAAAATATATGGTAAGATCCGAAAGTTTTGAAGGTTTTTTGGATTTTCTCTTCTTTGGCGGCGGCGACAAGAGATGACAAGTGACAGAGGTGACAAGGCAAGTCCGATCTCTTCTCCTATTCTTTTCTTCTCTTCTCCACTCCTCTTCTCCGGTGACGACGTTGCCCGGGCTAGCGCCCCTGCTGGGATTTGAAGCTTCATTTATACAATATGTAATATTTATGTTACATAATTAGTATAACTAAATACTATTTGAGAACACTAATTAATATTTTTAAATATTAGTTTATACCAACTAATTAATATTAAATTAGTTCGACAATATTAAATTAGATGAATACAACTTTGATCTAAATCGATCCATCACTTAAATCATCAAAGAAACAAATTTATTTTTAATAAGAACTTTGTTAAAGCTTAAATAAACTTGAAACTTATTATCGACCTTACATAATCTAATTTTAAGTAGATCTTATTATGACGATTTTATCATATTTAGAAAAAAAACTTATACAGTTATACTCTAAAAATTAACAAAGCAAATAAAAATAAAAAAGAAAGAACCCAATTGTACTATATGGATAAATTACATGACAAAAACATTTTTTTTTTCTCTTGCCTACATTCGTGTGCTTCCATTAGCAGATCAAAGCTGCTTTGCTTGCTCCTCGATCTGCTAATCATATATCTATGTTCAATTATTCGAACCCCTTGATCTCATACGTTCTTCTTCCAAATCTCTTCCAGTTCCCTAGCAAAGGCTTCCTGCTGCCCGACGACGATGGTCACATGGTCCTTCCCGTCGAACACCTTGACGGACGCCCTCGGGATCTTGGAGCCGACGGCGCGGCTGCATTCCACGGGCAGCAGCTCGTCGTTCCGGCCGTGGAACACGGCCACGCCGCAGCTGAGTTGATCCCTCACCGTGTCCAGGTAGCTCTCCATCTTGTACGCGCTTCCGCAGAGGACGTTGTGCAGTGTGTGCCATGCAGCGTGGTGAGTGTGGCACATGAACCCGTCGATCAAGAACGTCCTCATCCTGTTCAAGTCATTACATATATATATGTCCCATTCATGCAGTCGCACAATAATATTTTGAATGTTTCAGAATGAAATATATATATATATAAACTCTATACACAATTGGTGCAGTTATATATATAATTATGTAATCTGACAGGTGACACCAGCAAAAGGCTATTGATTGCCCGGTTTGCTATCTGTCAACTGTGTTACTTGGTGAACATTAGCAAACCTACTTCTCATCACTCCATTAAATACAAGAACAGTGTTTTGTATTCTACATGTCCCCAGCTGTCACCAGATGACTGTTTCGCTAGTAAACTATAATTCAGATGCTGCACACTGCTGTTTAGAAATAGTATATTATACTTCACTTTTTATCACTTGGATTAATTTTTATCAATTTCTCATCCTATGAAGAATCAAAATTTTAACTACATAGGGAAAAAAAACATAGATGAATCTGACTCTGCACTCGCTCGGGCGATGAGGGGCCGAACTATTAATTGCTCCCTCATGCTCACCAGTTGATGGAGCTAATAGGAATCGTCGAAACCTAAGCGGTGATCTAAGACATCAATGGAGGTCCCGGGAGAAGATGAGACAATGACAGACACAGAGAGCAGGAGAAATCTGCCAATGGATTTAATTAGGTGATCACCACCGACATATGCATGCATGCATTTATGAACTCCGGAGTCGGATTGGGAGGGTACCTGTTCCCGGTGGCCACCCTGAACAGGAAGTCCCACAGCCGGTGGTGCTTGCAAATGACCAGGCAGATTGTTCTGCTGACGTGCTCGTACCAGCACGCCATCGACGCCCCGAAGGCGATCGCCGGCCAAACCTTCCTTGGCGCCACCCGCCGCATCATGTACTGCGCCGCCTCCTCCCCCTTGGGCACTGGAAAATACGCCTGCAGCAGACAGCACTCTGTTCCGTTTGCGTGCATGCAGACGTACGTGGACTCATACAAATGTACATGACTAGGTACTCACCGGCGACAGCAATGTGAGGGACTTGACGGCCTCGGGGTGCTTCGCGGCGAGCGCGAGCGCGATGATGGACCCGAGAGAGTGGGCGACGACGTGGAAGCTCCGGACGTTGTGCCGCTCCAGCACAGACTTCTCAATCATGTCAACGTGCTCCCGCAGCGTGTACAGGGAGTCCACCGGCTTTGGGCTGCGACCGAACCCCAGCAGGTCCACCGCGAACAGCCGGCGGCCCGACCTCGTCTCCTCTGTGAACTCGCGGAACACGGTCTCCGTCCAGAACGTGGAAGATGATATGAAGCCGTGGATAAAGATCACGTCCGGCTTCGTTCTCCTCCCGTCTGCTTCGTTGCACCATTCGCTTAATTAATACGGCGGCAGTAATGTTTACGTAAAAAGGTGTTAAGAAAAGAAGAAAGAGCTGCATGCATGATCACCTGTGGGCTCCTCAACGTGAACATAAAGCTGATCGGAGACAAGAGAAGCGCCGGTCGAGGACGTCCTGCTCCAGGAATCGCAGGTCTTGCAGTCACAATCCGACCACCGAGCAATCGGCTGCGGCCGCTGCCGGCCGATCTTCCCCTTGATCATCTCCACGATGCCGGAGTTCACGGCGAACGCAGTCGCGACCGGCGACCTGGCCGACATGCTGGTGTTCGCGGCTGCGGCCACGGCTACCTTCCTGCCGAACTCAGCGATCCGGGACGGGCGGTAATAGAGCGTCTCAGAGACGTCCTCCAGCTGCAACTTGGTGGAGCACAGGCGCACCACCTTGGGGCGGCGCCGTACGCGCTCTGGCGCCGCAAGGTAGTTCCCGCCGCTGGTGATCATGTCCTCCGCGGACGAGCAGTAGCAAGGACGCCACTCGGCCTCGACGGCGAAGTCGGCGACCTTGTAGACGACGCAGAGGACGGCGTCGAGGAGGTCGAGGAAGGAGAAGACCACGAAGCTGGCGACAGAGTTGAGCAGTGCACAGGCGAGAGCGAGCAAGGACAGCATCCTCGATCCCTCCTGATCAGCACCCATTCTATTGGCTCGGCGCACCGCGTCCTTCCAACCAACCAACCAACGATCCACTTAAGTATTAAACGGAACAAGCAATATATGCACGTCGACGCCCGTAGGTTGGGATGTGACGGCTATATAAAATGTTACAGTAAACGTATTTGGTTGGAACTTCTCAACAACTACCTGCATGCAGAGCCAAGAAGGAGACAAGGAAAGCATCCACCTTTGCGTCCTCCTTAATCTCAATACAAGTGGATGCAAGAACAAGTTGAAATGCTAACCCAAGTTTGGAGAGAGAGAGAGAGAGAGATGAGGGTTAATGTGCATGGGTTGTAACTTGAATTAAGTGGATGATTACTAACTTGGATGGCAGTGAGTGAGTGAATGAGAGAGAGAGAGAGAGAGAGAGAGAGAGAGTAATTGATTGTCATTTAAAAGGTTCGTTGGACAAGGAAAAGGGGGTGGGTGGTGGTTGAACACCGCAAATAACAAGGCTCCACAGTTTGTTAATTGTTGCCTCCACAGTCACACCCCTCCTTAGCATTGGCTGAAGTCCACAACCTAATGATGCCTGTATTCTGCTATGCTACTAAAACAATAACTATAATTTATTACTTTTAAACAAATACTTCAAGTTTAATTTTTCCGTATTGATTATTTTGATATATAAAAGGTTACAAGTTCAAGCTAATTAATCCAACTCGAGATGGAAAAAACAATGTAAAGCAAGTAATCATAAAAGTTCTAATGACACGGCTAGTGGTCTCTTTAAATCTCAGTAGGTATCACTATTACGGATATTAACTTGAACTTAATTACTAAGTACATTTCTAGATACCGAGGGTAACACAAGAAATAAAAAGAAATCAGAGGGTTTTGAGGTGCATCAAAATTATTTTGAAATATGTACTCAAGTTTCTTATTATTATAATGTGTTCTTTTATCAATTTTAAAATATTAAAAAAATCAACAGACTGACTAGGGGCTGATATTGTTGTTAATTCAATTTGCATTTACACTCATGTTAAAATCTTGCATATTGTAGTGGGCAGCTGCCAGCTTCTTGACAGTTAATCTGAGACTTAAAAAACAGAGACTTGATCAGGGATAGTAGTAGAACATGAACTTTTGTACCCAAACAGCTTTCAAAAACATCAACTATAGGAACCCTAGTGCTCAAGGGAAGTGAGGGACATCAAATCACAGAAACAGAATGACCTACAAATATTATCAAACATGAAAGGTGGACAAGGAGAGCAAAGAACCCACAATGTGTTGTCTCTCCAGTATCAATATAAATCATTGCCTTCCAAAACAGGTCAAAGTTAGTGCACTAATGGTACTCAATGGATGCATTACTGGAATGACTTGTTACATAGAAATTGCACAGGATTAACAAATTTAAGGTGGAGTTAGTATACCTTAAGCAAACAGTAACAGCTGTCTTTGATGATAAAGTTTATGAGAATACACACTGAAAAGATTCCACACTATATATAGAATTAGCAGTAGTCCATTCCTTGGAAAAAATTGCTAAAGCAGTAGCAGTTAGTTTGCATAAATATTAACCTCAGCACCACCACCAACAACAATAATAACAGTAATTACACAACTTATCTATTCTATGTACTCCACCAAGAAACAAGTCGGAACCACATCAAAATTTTTGAGGTATAATATGGTTTAAGAAATTAGGTGTAGGCTGCAGTGTAAGAAGTAATTGGAGACAAGGAACCTGTGACAATTAGTATGCAAGTTGAAATAAGACAAATAAAGAAAAAGTTGTAATAAAAGTGCATGATATGCTTCCTTGTAACAAAGCAATCAACAATTTGATTAGAAGGCCTTCCCACATCCTTCTTCTCAATTCAAGATGCATTCACCTAGAAGAGAGGTGCTTTATTGTGGTAGTTATTATCATTCCAAGTTAAATAATTTATCTAACTCTCACATCAAGGTGGCCCATTCTCAAAGAATTAACTACTTAGGGGCTACACCATGCATTGATCCTCCTCCTCTTATGCTGCATAGGAGTCCAGGGGCCATGACATCTGGTCATGTACTCTCTCTCTCTCTCTCTCTCTCTCTCTCTCTCTCTCTCTCTCTCTCTCTCTCTCTCATGTGGATTCTCACTGAGGAAGATTCATTAGGACCAGGACCCCTCGGTCACCTTCTCTCATAATTTTGTTTTCCATGAGTCGACCNCTCTCTCTCTCTCTCTCTCTCTCTCTCTCTCTCTCTCATGTGGATTCTCACTGAGGAAGATTCATTAGGACCAGGACCCCTCGGTCACCTTCTCTCATAATTTTGTTTTCCATGAGTCGACCATACGATAGATATAACCATCCAAAAAAAAGTATTGCTCTATAATGTATAGAGAAAGAGCAGTTGCAACACTTTTAAGTCTGATTGAGTGTAATAGTCTGGTTTCTTGTAGCATCGAAGGATTTACCACTAATAACAACATCAATATGCAAGTATAATGGTGATTATGATTAAATGATGATGTTCACAGTCAAGAGTCACGGCTGAAGTAGTTGAGGATGCCGTCCAACAAATTTGGCCGATCAGTCGGCAGTGTGTCTATCCACCATTCATGTATATTTAAGAGCTCAAAATTACAGATGAGTAGTAGTCATTCTTTCATCTGAAGAAAAGACTAGTAGATGCACATATACGAAAATACAAACACAACTTTTTTGTCAAAGAAACCACGAGCCAACATTCATATATGCCAAGGGAACTTTATTCATCCCTGAAATATCAAAAGAACGATTACGTAACGTATGGACATACATATATGGTGCATGACCACGTACCTACCCTTGCAATTAGCCACCGTCGTCTTCAAGGCATTCATAACACCTTCTCCATTAAGAATGTTATCATTATCCTAATTAAATCATTAAGAAAATATCTTTGTTTATATTCTTAATACGGCAAATTTCGATCTAGTACGACTCCATCACAAAGAGATTTTTTTTGTAACAAGAACTTCATCGAAATTTAAATTCAAAATTTCTTAATTTCAGACAAATTAGATGAACTATTAATTAATTATCTAAAGCTTATGGTGCTAAGAAGAATAACCCTTTTAAATTTATATCTTAGCAAGTTGTCTAAAGATATTTTATATATGAATGTTGGTATTAAAAAGGTAACTCATTTGAGTTATCTTTTTCTAGAAAAATAAACTTTAATCTCCTAGTTGTATTCAAAGTGCTCCCTTGAAATCAACCGTATGCTACTAGGGATCTTTAATTTCATCACACAAGAAACAAAAGTGAACAGATAATATCTTGTTGCGACATCATCTAAGAAGACTGCAATTTACACCTTGAGCACATCGTTGGATGGTCTAAGCTATTAGTATTGTAATTTTGAGCTTACATATTAGAAGGGCTTCTTATTTAATGCGACGTGTTTCATTTGCTAACAACCAACCAAGTATACATCCTTTTTTCATATACTATAAGATCTGAATATTTCATTATTTCTCGAGCCTCTTAAGCTAATTGAAGCAATTGATTTGTTTCCTTTTACTCTTAATCATAATTTTAGGATATAAATAATTATAAAACATAGATATAAAGTATCACTCTTCCTTCAAGGTTCAGGAAGGAAATCACTTTACCAACAAGCTGATATTAGTTGATTTTTAGAAATAAGCATCATAATCTATTCATTGAAAGATTATTACAAAATACTATGATGCACTACCCCACAAGAAAAATACCATGATACTTGTTTTGAGAGCTAATACAATGATACGTGTACAACAAACCAATCTTGGCTCAGGATATAAAGGTCGTGACCAAATAAAGGCTCACATGAAGTGAGACCCCAAGTACCTTGCAAAACTCAAGTACAAAACACAATAATAGTTGAAATAATAACGAAGCTGTACAAATCCTATCCTCCAGCTATATGCATTTTCCCTTGTGCTTAACATTTCAAATGAAGTTCAGTAACTTCAAATCTTTGAATGGACAATAAAAAAAAAACATTCATGGCATGACTGAAACAGCAATGTGAAAAGGGGCACTAGCATTATATTTACGCAACAAAAGAATTGGTGTGGGAGAAGTCATGATGCAGAGAAGTCATGGTACCATGGGCTTGTTGGGTATCAATGGCCCTCCATCCAGAAAAAAAACAAACTGAATGCCATATGATTGCTCTATATGCTCTCTAAAGTATTTACAGACTACGCCGATTCTGACGGGGATGTTTCCTCCAATATTTCAGTAAAAACATGCAACCAGCTGCAGTTAATAGACTAAATGCAGCAAGAGCCATAATAGTAGAATTCTCAAGGTTACGATGATAGCCACCCTAACAATGAGAAAACAAAAGCAATGAATTTTCGACATGTGCACTAGCCAGACAAAGTTGATGTAATTAAGCTATAAATAGAGCTACATACTTGGACAAACACGAAAAAGATCCCTGCATTAGCTGGTGCCAAGAAAAAACTCATCATTCCGCCACGAAGTTCATTTGGTAGGTACCTGCTCAGGCAGGTTCAGTGTAAGAAGCAAATAAGTTAAGAAAAGATTACTCATTGGTCCGTCTTTTTAACTCACATTGTCCTTAGTTTTGCAAGTGAAGGTAAACTAAAGCCGATGCATGCATGAAAGACGGAAAACAAGAATACCAGAGCAGCAATTTCCTGCCAATAAAGAAATTAGTTTTAACTTCTAAATTGTATTTGTATCAATCAAGCAGGACAGTAAAAGATTATTCTAATATCTCACTTTGTAATACCTGATAATCATAAGCAACTACTAGTAAAGCTACACCGGCAACCCCCAAAGCAGCAGTCAGGCAACCCTCAACTTGGAATGATGATGCTCCACTATTGAACCATGGAAAAGCAGTACTTCCAAGCATCCTCGAACCAATGAAACAAGGATATATCGTAGATAACTGTACCACCCTGCCATCTGCCTGCCATTATAGATTTAATAAAGTATGCCTAAGAATTCTATTTCCTTTGAGAGAAAATAAGCCCAATAATTAATCCAAAGAAAGTTTTCCTAAAAACTTAATACTGGTAATGTTTGATACTGAAGTATATCAATCTTATAGATCAGTGTTCTTTTACATAGATGAGAATGGTTCAAAATGAACTATTGAAAAGCTACTTTTTCTGGCTGGAAAAACTAGAACTCTTATACCCTACACAATATTTATACTGCAAGGAGCTTCAAATTCTCAAGGTTCAACCAAAGCTGAAGGATAAACAAAAATCCATTTTATTGCATGTTTCTGCGTGATAAAAGATAAGGTCAATTTCTTCACACACAATTGCAAATTGCAGGTTAGTGTGCTCTCTTTTTGCAGAAATCATTTTACATTGAATGCACTCCAATGGAACTAACCACTTATGGAAATCATAATTGGACAGTAAATGCAGCAAAAAAAATCAATATCAAGTCATATGTAAATCAAAGAGACCTACCACTATAGTTGGTGCCCAAAGAATCCAGAAAATTGACACGGAAAAATGAATGCTTGCTTGAGCACAACCTAAAATCCATGTCCTTTTGTCTGCAAAAAAAGCAATAAAAATAGGAGATACTATCATATAATATAAAAATACAAAGCAACAATAATATCTTATCTTTTCAAAAACAATAATATCTTAAATTTAGGAATATGGAACATCAAAAGACATTCAATTCACTCAGCATTAGACGAAAACCATATGAGTTTGGTTATATCTATCCTTCATTCTCATTTTGCTCTATCCATCATCTTCAATTAACTTGATGTTTTTTTACATGAAACGGGTGTTCATTATTAAGTTTAAACCAACAAAATTCAAGTTAGTTCAATTTGTTAGATAAGCTGGTTTGGTTAGATTTGCATCTACTTCTATAAATATATGTTTCCGTTTTACTGAATAAACCAAAGTTAATTGAAATCCAAACAATGTCTCCTCCCTCTACCACTCCTCTTCGACCTTCTCTCCACCTGTCGTTGTCTTGTTTGGACTGCTTCACTTTCTCCCATCTTCCGCACTGCTTCCCTTTATCATTTCCCTCTATTCTGAGTCTCCACCCTGTTTGGATTATCCCACATTCTCCCATCCTCCGGTTATTCTCTGTCAAACTAATCAGTTTAGACTGAAGCAATTACGAATAATTTGGTCTGGTTTGGCTTTCATCCCTCAGTTTGCTTCAGGCAGTCTAAAAATGGTGAAAACAAAGTTGGTTTGAGAAGGTCCACAATGAACTGAGTGGACAACCCTACTATTAAATGTTCTATTCTACCACATTAAAAGTTTGCAAGACAATTAACTCAACACAATTTTATCAGGTTCCACTAATCCAAAATAAGATCAGACATTGCAACTAAGTTAAAATCAAATCATGTAATGAGCAAGAAAATGCAAATTTCTATAATTTAATAGTTTATATTTCAAGTTTGTTAAACACTAGAATTAACTCTTATGAGTTTAAAAGTTTAAGTCAGTAAAACGAATCGTGTTGGCATGAATTTTATATGTCAACTCTTAAATTCTAATTACAAAATTCATACAAATCTACAGAGTTTATACAACTTTTCATTTTATATAATATTATTTTTTAAAAAAATAACTATTTAGGTTAATGCTTAAGAATGAATTTCACAAAAAATGGTCAATGATTAGTGATTTGATCGAATGGTGTTCAAACATTTTTGGATACTCAATAAAGAGATTTATTTGATGTTGATAGAATATTAGTTTTCTTATAACTATACTTACTTGATACCTAAATCCTATGATACGATTTCATGACTCAAAAAGTTAATTTGTAAAAATTCTAGAATTCAAAAAGCTTCTGTTGCTTCACTACATTAGCATCTTGTTCAACATTAACCAATACTTGCACAAGACTGATTCTATAAGTCATTATACTTCATACCTCTTTTTTGGATTACATAGAGTATTGTGCAAGGCTATAATGCTATAAGTCATCATATCAACGGTTGTGCAAGACTATGATGCTGTAAGTCATCATTCACATTTACCGATACTTGTGCAAGAATTAGTCAGCTAGAGACATCAATCGGAGAGTAATTTTCTTAGGGAGAAAAGGATGAGTTTATAATTTGTCCTAAGGTTAAACACTCCTTTGTCTGCATTATTGATGTTATATACTCATTGAATTCAACATGACAATAGCTAAGCTTATTGTAAAGTATACAAACCAAAAAAGTGGATATGGAAAAAAACAATCATATCACATGCATTGAAATCACCAAGAATCGCCACGCTTGGGCCATTAATCTATCTCAAACAACTTTTCTAAGTTGTACTAGCTTCGAACGAATCATCCACTGAATTCATCAATGAACAAGTTCTAATTGTGAAATAGCCCACTATGAGTTGGACACATAGAGTACAAAGAAGCACTTGATTTAACAGAAATAGCATACAACAGCCTACATTTTTCCTCCAACAACCCTATTTAGTTCTGACGATAAACTCTATGCATGTTGATTTTTTTTTCTGAAAAAAGATTTGAGTGTATAAATGGCCATAAATTACAAAGTCATGTGAATGCAAGATGATGTTACTAATCTAGTTTCAATTCTAAAAGTTGATGCAGCAACATATAACCATAGATTTGAGCTGTCTTCTGAAGTAAGTACCCGCTCTTCCTTAATTTCAGCTTATAGTTGGTTATGAGGCAAATAAATTTGCTGAACAGACACTCAAAGACAGCTTAGAGCCTTAGATCACGTCAAATGAAAATGATATCCGAAAAATCGTACAAATAACTCGAGTACAATTTCTTGTGTTCTCACCTTTAAGAACATGAGCTGAGAATGATTTCTTGTAGCTTCCGATAACAGATACATGATGATATCTACTCCAGTCTTTCCTGATATAGAGAATACTAATTATTGCCAATAAGGCAGCAGGAGCAGAGAGTGAAAATAATCCCTTTTGAAGATCCTTGACCAACAAGTTTGTAACTCCTTGACTACCAATAAATGATGCAGACTCAAAAAAGGTCATCAGCCAAAAGGTTTCATTTAGAAATTCCTGTTTGTGTCCTTGCTGCAAAAAGAAGGCAAAGGAACATTTTTTCAGTGTTAGAAGGAACAAATTTGGTCCTACACAACTACATGAGAAAAATGAATAAAAAGAAAGCAGGCACAGACCTTCTCATTTTCCGTTACCATCCATGATTCGAAACAGAAAGAAAACCAAGATGAAGCAAGTGATAAGCATATGCTTGCTACCCATGGACTTGGATGTCTGATGACACTCTTCAAGACGCCAACAAGAAGGTGAAGGATGCAAAATAGCAGGCAACCATTTTTTGGGCCCCTATAGAGATCATGTTATTATTTAAGTCACAGATAGATGTCTTAAGCCGAAGGTTGTATCAAAAGAAAAAATTAAACACACTAGTAAAAAGAGCAATCTTACATCAAAGAGATATTTCTCAGTCGAAGAATATAATGATGAGATTAAAAATACAACAACAAAATAAAATTGGTAGATGAATCAACTTCGGAACTCACAAAATATAAATGAACAGAACTTATCCAATAAGAATTACTATCTCTATCCCATCCACTTCCAATCATTGGAGAGTGAAACTAACCAGAAAGAATGGGAGTCAGTAGCCATATAGTACTTGACTCGATGCTGGAAAAAGACGAAGACAAATATCAACATGGGATGCATAAAGCTTGGTATCTTGGTCGTCAAAGTCTTTGATTATCGGACAGATCAAACCCTGATACATTATATAACAAGCTGACGTCCAACCCTAGAAGGCTGGAACCGAAAGGGTTTTAGGTGCTAGTAGCCCTGGATCACCGGTGCATTGATACCGAAAAAAAAAAGAAGGGCTCAGTTCAAGTTGACAATTTGCAATGTCAAACGTCTCATCGCTCAATTCCTGTGAACTGTGGAACTGGTTATCAGCTATCAGACAACATTTGTATCTGTTAGGTGAGTCTTACTATCTGATATAATATTTGTGACCTTGTTGACTAGCAACGGCATACTACTACCACCTAACTGTCTACATCATTTGTACAAAGAACCGAAACTAAATGGAAATAATCTTACATGATATCAGAAAGCATGCCGGAAAAAGTACCAAATACGACAGCGACTGCAGATCCCAAGGCAAGACACAATGCCATCTGCTCCTTCCCGATTACATATCTGTCAAACTCGAACTCCCCAAACACCGATTGAAATCCTTCTATGACTGCAACGGGCATCAACAAAGAAACAGGATTAAGAAAGCAAAATGCATCAAATTCCAAACCTTACCTAGCAATTGAAAACAGGAGAACCAACTTAACACTCAGACGCAACAAAAAAGACCAATTAATTATTCCAAACCAGATGGCTAGTCGCAACGAGCAGATTCGCCAAACAGGGGACGGACACCATAAAAAATGGGGAATTTGATCAATGGAGACGGAGGAACGACCTGAAGCCAGAGAGTAGAGAAGTAGGAAGCTCCTCTGAAAGCGCAAGAAGGGAGCTGTAAGGCCAACATCGAAGGCAGACACCGAAGAGCCCCCAGCACCTCTACCGGCGTTCTTTGAGGTGGAAGAGGAAGAGAAGGTTTGGAACGCTAGGGAGGCGAAGCAGGCGGCGAAGAGGAAGACGAAGACGGAGGGCTTCAACTCCCATCGCTCCTCCGTCTCCACCAGAACGCCCATCTCTCGAACAGTTGGCCGGCGTCGTCAGTTCGGCAACTGATTCGATCTCTCGGGAGAGACGGAGAGAGGTGAATGAGATCTTGTCGATTAACGAACGCGAGGAAATGGGGAGAAAGTTGGATCAGACGGTCTGGATGAGTTCCCGGAATTGATCGACGAGTTTTTGCCGTCCGATAGATCAGCCCGGTTTCGTGCGAGCTCAGCGGACCGAGAATGATGGAAAATGCTACAATAGAAACATTTGTATTTGTATAGACCTTTTTTTTTTCTTTTAACAAACGGGTCAAGGTCCAAACCAAAATAATAAATTGGGGCCTGCACATGCTTTATGGGTTTAACAGCGCCAAGTCGGCACACTCGTGTTTCATGATCACCTTCCAATTCATATGGATGCAGTTATAAATATTTCATTTGTCAGAGATTTGTGTTACTTATAAGTGACCGTCGTGATCACCTCTTTGCACAGCTCGCTCCACTATTGAAATGGCCGCTGTTTGCTCTCGCGGATGGCTCATGGAAGGGGACAATTGAAACACCAAAGCACGGTACCAACTCACGCTCACGCTGTTGTCCAAGTTAAGGTCCATATATCCGTTGCCAGCATGTGGGCGATGAGGGGTACAATAAGACGTGCAGAAATGACAACTTGCGGAAGAGCGATAGATAGAGAAGAGAAAGATCAGTGCGCATGATGACCCGAATCAAAGACGATGGAAAGTTAGCGGCCTATAAAAGAGAACAAAGCATCATTCGGAGGTTAGCGGCAAAATCCATTTTTTGAACGGCTTTCTCCTGTCATAACCTTCTGCTGCATCCTGAGCTCTTCACCAACTCTCGGAACCATTGACGACCCTCTTTCGATCGTCGCTGACACCAAGCAACCACTGCAGCGATAGGCACGGCAGTCCCCTAGTAATCGGTTTGCCATCGACGAGGAGATGGCACCACATGACTATACACAAAATTGAGATGCTCAAGCCCTCACATATGATCGTTGTACCCTTTCGAACGTCCAAACGAATAGATTCACGCTCCCCCTAATAGCCATTGCTGGCGAACAGTAATAAGATCGGGTGGAGAAGATGAACAGTGGCAGTTGCCGTAGCATATAATTCGGATCCTCCTTTTTCATCTGATGATTAAATATTGATTGTAGATTACTGCTACTTATTCTCTTTTAATCTTAGCCATAGATCAACCCTAAATCATTTAATCTTGATCATAGATTCTTTATATTACATGTTTAATCTAGATCCTTAGATTCATGCAATTTTTAATGACAACCGTTATAACATATCCTCTGAACCATAGGATTAATTATCAACTTACTGTTTTTAATCTTGGTCACTCATCTTGATCTATTATAACTTAGATTTGTATCATTCATCATTTTATTATTCTTGATCCTAGTCGTAGGTATGTCATATTGTATTGTTAATCTCGATCATTGATCTATATAAGATATTAAATTACAATTGTTATAATCTTTCTTTAATCTGGATTGCAGGATCAAAAATCATTGTTCTATTTTTTTTAAATCATAGACGTAGATCTGACATGTTATGTTTCTGAATCTTGAACGCGTATTTGTATAGGAAATTAAATTTCAACCATTAAAATTTGCTTCAATCTGAACCATAGAATTGAAAAACATTATTATATCTTAATCTTGACTGTCTATTTGTTATCTGCCCATTTGAACAGTAAACATTTTAGGCCCATTGATTGATAGGATTGAAAGACACTATTATATCTTCAATTTGAACCATAGCATTGAAAGACACTATTATAATAATTGCATGATGAAGATGGAAGATAGGATTTTCATGCTAGGGTCCATGCTAGATTTCATGTTTAGAGTTATGAATTGATATTGAATTGAATTGCATGTTTAATGCTATGTTATGAAATATTTTAGGCTTAATTTCGTGTGAAAACTTATAAGAAATCGCTTAGAATTGGACACCAAAAGGGATAAAACAAAATATGAATGTGGCCTCTATGATGGAATGGTCGACCGGTATGAAGAAATGATCAACTGATAATGATTAAATTGGAGAATGATCGATCGATGTGAAGAAGCGATCGATCGATATGAAACTAATTGGTGAATGATGGGTACAAGGGTGGACCGATCGATCGGTTCAGAATTTCAGCACACTCTCATTAAGAACTTGGTGTTTTAAGTGTCCGATGCATGTAAGTTTAGTATATGACCATTAGAGTGATAAATTGGACTTAAACCACACAATTATATGTGTATCATAATTAGAATGCAAGTATTCATGTCTTAAATGAGAGTAGTTATGATGCAAATTAATAATCTTATCTCATATAGTGCAAGCACTTAAAATCGTTATGCATGCTCAGAATTAAATAGGGTTTAAAAGATGAAACATATTATGAGTGTATTGTTGATTGACGTATTATAATTAAAAGATAATTAAGATAAGTCTAAGACACCTAAAGAAGAAGATCAAAAAGTTAAATTTGACACCCAAAGATTGTATGTAAGCTTCCCACCAAACTGATTCTCGCACGTTAATCAATGTGATTTTTCCATATCCTAAGAGTGGCAATATGAATGATGCAAAGTGTATTCTTGGTATGATCAACCTAAATAAAGATATGTGTCTATGACCGCTAATCAAGATAAGATAATAAAAAAGACATGTGACGCGAGGATATCTTATAAGAAGTTAAAAAATTAACTTATAAGATGTCATGATAAAAAGATGAAAGATGAAGAAAGAGAGATGAATGATAAAATTAAATTAAAGAGATCATAAGCATTGAAATTCAATGTTAAGTATGATATTCATTTCTAAAATGTACTATATTGATAATGCTAAGTATATGGTGTACTATATCGATAATGTCAAGTAAAGTAAAATTAAAATGTATTATATTGATAATGCATAAACAAGTTAATAAACTAAGCATGATGAAAGATAGGCTCAAATTTAAGTCAATGAGATACAGATGTCCCTTGCTTCTGTATCCTGCAAGTGAGAAGGAATGATGATACTTATATGTTGATGATGTTGCTCATGATGGAAAATGCACATGGAGATGTTATGGATTTATCTTAGGGCCTAGTTTATATTACAAGTTGTCTTTTCTTGACTATGTATCATCTTCGGACAAGTTCATGTAAGTCTCTTTGAAGTTAAGTGACTTTTATGTATAATTAATGTATCTCAAGTTAAGTTTAATGCCAAGTCTTTGGATTGTATCTTTTTTTAAGTCAATCTATTACTTTTTGTTATTTTTCCTTATGTCATGATCTTTAAGTTTTCGATGATTTCTGTTCTTTATTGAGTTGGTTTTTGGCTTTTTCTAGTTCTTATATGTGTTAACTATAATTGTCAATAGTCAAGTCAAGATTAATTATAGTGTAGCATCTCGAAGTCTGCTTTGAGCACATGACGAATGCCGATTCGTACGGGTGGTAGAGTGCATTTATGGAGTGTTACGTTATCTTTTAATAAAAATAAATGCAGGTTAAATTAAACTAACCTTTTGAAACACTTGAAGTGTAATATGTCCATCCGGGGCAATATGCAGGCATCAAAATTTTCCAATTTTTATAAATAAGATAGAGTCTAATATATCTACTAAGTGTTGAATCTAGGATTCCGAGAATGTTTTGAATGATCACAAATTTGTAAGTGAACTCAACTTGTACTGATGAACTTGGTTGAGCTGATTTCTGTAACATGATATATTCAAGTTCAGTACAGTGGTCGACCTGAGCTAAAGGAATGGGCGCCCGCTGCACACGTAATTTATACATGAAGAACCATATGTGTGCAGTGGGCATCCTAAGAATATAAGCGATCGACCAGTATCAAGAGGATTGACATGAAGAGGAGAAGCAGAGCATAAACGGTCGACCGAAGAAGAAGAGAGGTTGACCGATAAC
>LTAE01003729.1:0-10739 GCA_001647135.1 Pontederia paniculata
TTAATTGTTGGATGATAGTCTTTTATTGGAATTGAATGAATAGACTTGAGTATTTTCTATATAGCAGAAATGTTTAGTTTTCATAAATAGTAATTGTATGATGTGGCCCTTTTGTTGACCAGTCAATGGTCAAACTACAGATAATGATATTGTGTGGTAACATCTCCAAGTCAAGATTATTGCCAGGTGGCAAGGTCTGATTTGGGGGTGTTACAACAAGTTTTAATAGAGTGGATTAAGTTAAGTTGGGATGGGATGAACTTATATGACAAACGTCATATTTGAATATGTTTTTTTTTAAATAATTAAGTAAGATGAGATGTGATTTGAAGCTTATTCAATAACTTAAAATTTAATTCATTAATTTGATGATATCTCATGAGTTATAAAATTTTATATTCATTTTATTTTTATTTTTAGTTTCTAATTTTAAATTAAATATAAAAGATAAAATAAATTTTTGTATCAATTGATCTTTTAATTTAATAATTTATTTTTTTTAGTTAAATTATATACGATATAATTTAATTTAACTCATTATTTTTATTCAATTCTTATTTAAACATGAGCTTATTAATAACTCATCACATTTTACTCCATCATCTTTTACTCCACTCCACCGTCTCATTCATTCATTGCTAAATATTCAGATAAAACCTAATAGAAAAAGTAACATGTAAAGAATCGTTGGTAAAATTTATTAACGATAATGATAGAAAACTAGTAACTTCATATTCAATTTTTTAGAATTAGTTAGACGCTAAAGCTTTAGATATGATGACATCTACTGTCACCACTGCACTTAAAAATAATGAACCCAATTAATTGAACAAGATATATATACTTGTACTAATACCATATGAATTAAACTGACGAAATTACCTCTGAGAGAAAAAAAAAGTAACCTATAGTACTATCTATTGATGAAAGAAAGAATTAAAATGGCCTCACTTTTAATTACAGTAATCAATCAATAAATCAATCAAAATGTAAAGCAATTGTTCTATACATCCGCATGCAGCAGCCGGGCGCCGGAGCAGACGTCGGCGTGGACGTCCGCAAGCAGTCTGTTCAGCTTCTTGATGCTAACCTTCACGTTCTGGCTGTCCAGGTATATCTTCTTCATCTCCGGCCATCCTTTGCTCGTGATCTCGCTGGGGTTTGCCAGCACGGGGTCCTCCGGCTGGTACGTCCTGTACAGGGAGCTCTCCTCCGGGGTGATGTTGTAGGACATGTACTGCAGCCCCAGCCTCCTCGCCGGCTCGCCGTAGAACTCGTTGGCCGCCCAGTCCAGCCCCAGGGGCACGATCTGCACCAGGACCGTGCCGGGGCGCATGAAGACGAAGTGGGTCATGGCGGCGCCGTGCACGGCCAGCATTGCGTCGGCGGAGTTCAGGGCCTCCCGGATTTCGTCCAGCGGGGTGCCTCTGGTCGGGTTGATGACCTGCACGTTGAAGCCGATCCGCTGGCACGCCCGGACGACGTCCCGGAGGTTCGTCAGCTTCCGCGACCCCTTCCGGATGAAGACGGCGAGCTTGGGTCTGGTGGCGCACTGGGACGACGACGTGCTGCCGTTATGGCGGCCGGTCGCCGGCAGCAGCGGAGGGAGCTTTGGGAAGGTCTTTCTCTGGTTGGGCTGCCTGTTGCTGCTGCTGAATCCTTCGCTTAGAAGGTTGTGGAAGTCCTGGATGGTGTTCCCTGTTGATTTGTACTTCAAATAGTTAATGTGCAGTTCAAATGAAGAAACTAATTCAAATTAAAATGAGAAGAAATCTTTATATTATATCCAAAATTATAGTAACTTTGAGTATCTACACATTTTTTTCTCAAAATATTAAGGAAAAAATGGCACTCCATATTTTGCATGCAATTTATTAGAATGGTCAAGTAATCTTTAATATACTTTTAGCTTAGTGTATAGCACATAAGAGGTAATATCATCTACCAATTTAAAATGATTCATAGAATAATAAGTAAAATGGTTATGTTTTTTCTGGTATGTATATTAACCTATTTGTAAAAATGTTACACACAACATTAGAAATATGCTATACTAAGAAACTATTCAATAGTGTGAACTTTCTGAGATGTCGATATGCTTAATTTTCAAAGTTTTACTGCATCTTTTGTGTTCCCCAAATTACAAAGTGAGTGCTAAAAGAAAATAACTAGACATTATTACAAAAATATTACAATAAATAATTTTGTAATATAAATAAATAGAGAAAAAATATAGCACAATAATACAAAAGCTATCTATATTTTTTATGTATAAATGAATAATGTTCATATTTTTTTAAATAAAAAGTGTCATTATTTTCTCCTGTGTACCCTTATTAATCCCAAATGAGTATACCATACCAAGATATACACAACTCCGAATAAGGGAAGCTAAAATAATACTTTACTAAGAGTGTTCACGGGTCGGGTTTGACCCGATGCGAATCCAAATCCGATCCAACCCAATCAATTTTGTTCGGGTTGAGTTGGGTCGGGTTGATGACAAAATAGTCATCGAATTCGATCCAATCCGACCTTCATTGGGTCGGGTTGAATCGGGTCGGGTCATTGATTTATCCAATTGAATTTTTTCATATACTTTTAATTATTTTTTTATAATACTTAACATCAATTATATTTTAAAAAAATGAAGAAATATATTTTTTCAATATTTTATAATGATTTAAAGCATATAAAGTATACATTTGTAATATGCTTTAATTTTAAAGTACTATAAAATTCTTATTAAGAATAAATTAGTTTAAGTTTAATAAGAAAATATATAAAAATTCGGATCATCGGGTTGGGTCGGATTGATCGGGTTCGAAAAATTAAAATTCGTACCCGACCCATTGATGATCGGGTTATGGTCTGGTCGGTTCGGGTTCGACCCGACCAACGATTCGATCCGACGCAATTGAGATTGGGTCGGTTCGGATCGTTGAGTTCATCGGGTCGAGCTGACCGGATGAACACCCCTATACTTTATTGTTAAAAAAATAGTATTACTGTTAAAAAGCTTGCAATATATATGCTATTGCCGTATACTAATAAATATCTTACTATATATAGTTTATAAGTTTTATTATTTTTTTGCTAATTAGTAACCGTATAACTAAGTCATGATATTAAGTATTAAAAATTTGGATTATGAGATAGCCATGCACATCAGCACATGGACAATGAAAGGTTAATGGAATGGAATGCTTGACCTACTGCTGTTGACATTCTCCCGCAATTAGCTATCGAACTGTCTAGCTGTCGAAACAGCTAGACATCCATCGGATTGGAATTCCACACAAAAAGTGTACTGTTCGGATTTAAGTTTTTTTTTTCCTTCTAAAGATCGATATTCACTAATTCACAAAAAAAAGTATAAATCACTAAATTATAATAATTTCATCCTCATTCAACTAACAACGAATTGAAATGATTAAAATTAAGATATATTTGTCATATTACCCAATTCTAATAAACCCCCGAATATATCGACAATTTTACAAAATTAAGATTTTTTTAGTACCCACTCAAAACTCCTAATGTCCGGTGCTACTAACACTTGACTACTTCAAAGTCAAAACAAATATCAAAAATGATATTTTTTTTACCAAATTGACAATTTCAAAACTTTAACTCAGAGCTTTAGCATCTAATCTCTCAACTCGAAGCATAGACCAATTAATTAGCTGAATCGAACTTACTTTCCAAATTTTATTTAGAAACACTATAAATAGGACGTACATTCTATTTATTTTCAATTTCATAATTCTCATTTTGAAGAATTGATCATAATCTTGTTTGTGCTACTTGATTATGAAATGCATATAATTTTGAACTAATTTATGTGGTGACACTTGGCTTGTTTTCAATCTATATGGTG
Organism: Pontederia paniculata; assembly: GCA_001647135.1. Lineage (NCBI taxonomy): Eukaryota > Viridiplantae > Streptophyta > Magnoliopsida > Commelinales > Pontederiaceae > Pontederia > Pontederia paniculata. The sequence continues at coordinate 3,881 of LTAE01003729.1, forward strand.
GAATGAGTCAGCCTTTGATCCAACTTGTGTAGCTTTACACCCCTAAATATGATTGTTTATAAAACCAGGCGGAGTGGGAGGGCAGTGGTTAGAGAATACCTAATGGAATAAAGATACACCTACAAAAAATAAAAGAAAAGAAAAGGAGAAGAAAAAAAAAGCACAAAAACAAAAAGAACAAAAGATATGACTTCACCACCCCTCTCTTATCTTTTGCGCCCCCACATTTCTCGTCCTTTTTGCTTATGCCAATAGAGGTATAGACATATTGCTTGTTAGTTGTTGTGGTTTTGGTATTAAATTCCATCTCCTTTCATCTTTTTCCTTTGAGCCCCCTATGCATGTTTCATGTGATGGTCCTTTCAAGTTCTAGGCTTCATAAGATTCCTCTTAATCTATTATTACTTACCCCCAACCAACTTGAGAGACATGGCCGCCGATCCATATTTTAGTGCACATTAAATATAAAAAATTATAAATTTGATTAACTTATTAACAAATGCAATTGAAACACTTGAAAGACATAAAGTATTTAATTCGATTGGCTATCTAATTGGAGTCATAAACATAAACAAATGAGGTATCCCAATCAATACTTAGATCATGACTATCGAAAGAAATTTAAGTTTGTTATTAGAAAAATGTAACTCATAATTTGTACCAAATTTAGTGTTCACTAAATTAATGAATATTATGGGAAAAAAGTTGTGACACATGTTTAGTGTATTATATTAGTGACACACTTTATGTATTAAATAGTAAACTTAATTGTCCTTAACATTTAACTTGGACCATGAATAATAATTAATCACACTATAAAAAATTAATGACAGTTAACGCTAACTAATTAATCTTGGATTTCTCATTAACACGTATTACTAATTATCCTTATTGTAATAATATTACTTAGTATCTACTAAAAGGAACAAATGTAGTAAATTTATTGGGAAAAGAAGGGGAAAAAAATAAATGAGAGCAAAACCGAGAGAGAGAGAGCTGTGAATTGGAAAATACCGTTGGCCATGAGTTTGGGGTCGACGATCATCTCGCCGTGGACTTGGAAGCCGACGATGAGCTCCGGGAAGCAATGGACGCGCGGGTCCTTGGCGCTGAAGTCGACCACCTCGTACCTGCTCAGCTTCCGTATGACGGAGCCGTACTTGGCCAGCCACCACGGATGGTACTCCGCCGCCACCAGCACCACCTCCCCCTTGAACCGCTCCGCCGTGATGTACAGCGGCACCAGTCCGTCGCTAAACTCGTGGTACAGGTTGCCGGTGTACCCCCCGTTTGAGAACAGGATCCCCGGAGCCGCGTGCCGCACGTCGCAGCGCAATTGGCTCCCGTCGCCCGCGGGCGCCGCCGTCGGGCGGATGGCGATCTCCTGTATCGTGCCCGTGACGTCCCGGTCGAACTTTCTCGTGTACGGCCGGATCCGCTCCGGCGCCGTCCCGCCGCGGCGGACCCCGAAGACGTGCACGGACGAGGTGCGGGCGTCGGTCCTGACGTCGCCCCGCGCGTAGCAGACGTCGGCTCTGTAGTGGCTCCGGTCGCAGCAAAGGAAGCCCTCGTCGGGCCGCGCCACCGTCGATCCATCCGCCCGACCTGCACGAACTCAACTACGATAACCGAAGGAGAAGAATTCCGCAAGAAATGGTAAATCTTCTTCCCTCCATCTTCGTACCTCGGACGAGGTCCGCACAAGACGGCAGCGGGCGCGCATCAGAATTCCCTTCCTGGTCAGCTTGGAGGTGGTCTTTATCCAGCCGGATGTGAGTCCTCAAGCTCTCCGAGTCCCTGTTCGCCTCGGCGACGACTGCTCCGGCAAAGAAGTACGGTCAGCCGCCGGCCGTGAATTGGCAACAACTATATATCTCAATTCAGCTTCAAAACTTACATAAAAAGCTATTGCAAACTTACACAAGACAGGCTTATTCTGCAATGAATTCCGCGGCAACGTCGGCGGCGAAGCCAGCCGCAGCACGCAGCTCGCGGCGTAGATCGTCAGCAAGAGCAGCGGCAGGGCTCGACAGAGAGAGCGGCCGTTGCCGCCGGTCTTCTTCTTGGGATCCTTGGCATGACGATAACTGGTCATCTCCAAGAAATATGAGAATTCAAATACAAATTGCTAACTAGTGATCAGCATGATATGCCCCCCCTTGCAGCAGCTGCAGGGGGATACATGCACAAGTTAACAGTTGCCAGTTGAAGGCCTTACATGTTAACTAAATATCCCTAGCTAAATATGAGGGTGAGAAGATTAATTAGTATTGTGGCAAAGCTTAGATGTGAATAATGTTTGAGTGGTGGCTTGTGAGGCAGGGCAGGTTCTTAAATCACATGCATGACAGAAAGCATAAGGATGGAGTCCATGGATGATGAAATGTACACCCTACCTAACGTTTTATATATACATATATCATCTTCTCTATCTATCTCTAGAGGTCAAATCTTCTTCCTTCCTCCATTAGCCATCTTCCAATTCCATGACTCCTCTTTTTCTTAAAATTTTATGCACAAAGTGTGTATTATATAATAAATTTATTATAAAATTAAATTAAAAACTTAAGTTTATAAACGTAAATAATTATAAAAAAAATAATTTTTAATATGAATGATGTGAAAATTTAAACTTAAAGCGTCTGACTTTAATACCATATTAAATAGATATGTTCGATAAAAATAAATAATGAGGAATGGTCAAACAATGAAAAAAATTTATTTTTTTATTCATAACTACTATGTATATTAATTAATTGAAGTTATTAAGAGGTGCATTATGGGAGTAATTGAAATGAAGTCCTGTGGCTTTTAAATTTTAAAGAGTGGTGGCAGGAATAAAAAGGGGCTCACAGACTCACAAGTCTGCAAAAAAAAAAAAAACTTTAAGCAGTGTACATAGGCAAATGGGGGGTCACAGATATGTGAATATGAGGAATTAATTATTGGTGGAGGTGGTGGTGGGGACAATTAGCAAGAACAGATGCACACGAAAGCTGTTGGAACCTTTATGCCTGTAGCAGCTGTATGTACATTTTGCTCTGGACCTTCATGAATCATATAAATAAATAATACATATATAATGACTGGGTGCTATTTCCTTTCCTATATATTCATTTTTTTTTTGTTGCTCTTCAGTTCCCTTGATTTTTTAAGTCCACATGCAAATTGTATTCCACTTTATGAAGCCTCCAATTAAATAATACAGATCAATTCTTCATGTCAACTTGCATGTTTCAGCAACATGAGTATATCAATTCAAATTTAGGAAAAAGGAAATAGTTCATGAGGCTGGACAGAAAATGTTTATTACTCCCCTCAACTGTACATGATGTTCCTGGATACGTCGAGCAGAAATTCAAATATGCCATTTTTTGTCCTGCATTTTGTATACCCCATATTTTTTGTATCTAATTATATCTTTCATGTTTTGTTTGAGTTGGATTGTTTTATTCCTAATCTTATAAAATAGATAATAAAAGATTGATTATAGTGATGAAGATAGTTTGCAAATAATAAAGGACATTGTTAAATATATAATATAAATTAATGCACTTATAAAGTATTTCTTACTTGCTAATAATGTAAAGTAGATGCTAACTATCAAATACATAATCGACGATAAATTTTAAATTTTAAAAAATCATGACTTATATATGAACTATAATTTTATCAGAACTATAATTTAATTCAAAAAATATGCAGTATATATATATATATATATATATATATATTCCGATTTATCACTTAAATTCTTTTTTATTATACCTAAATGAAAAAAAAAAACTCTACGATTGGATGCAGTCTAAAGGATATTCGTATTTATATTTTATTCGCTTCTCAATTTTAATTAGTGAAAATTAATCTGGAGTACCACAGATAAATAAAGATATAGATATAATTCAGCTTAAATTGCAATCAAGGGTAGATATGATTTTTCGCAATAAAAATGTTTAGGATAATAGAAAAATAAATTGAAAAAATGATAAATGAAGACAAGTTTGAAGAAGATGATTTTATAATTAGGTTAAATATGGAAGAAATGTTATAGTTTTGACAACGAATAAAACAGATTACTTTTTTAGAACTTGAGTACGATGAAAATAATAAAAATGAATTTTAATTATTGACTGGGTTAATATTTTTTCCATTCATGCGATTACAGATTTGTGTCATAGAAAAAGTGGGAGAGCGATTGATGCCTTTGTGCCTTCTTCCAACGATATAACTTTAAGACTCGAAATTTAAAGTAGTAAATAAAATAAAAACATACATATATGAAAAGAAGTCTAATGCTACATGTCATGCTCATTTTTTATATTATAAAAATATAAATAGAAGTATCTTTATAAGAAATAACATTTTTATAAAAATAAATAGTTTGTTATATAAGATAATAAATTAAAACTAAAAATATTATTATTTACAAAAAAATTCTAACTTGAATTAAATAAGTAAAATTGAAGTTAAAGTTAATATGAGAAAATTTTAGTATTTTATTTTTAAAATTATTTTATATTTAATTTATATTGTATGCTGTAGATGTTATATAGATTATATAGGTAATATAAACAATAAGATAAATAAATATTTTTTTTATAATCCTATATTCAAAATTAACGACATAAAGAAGAGAAAAATGATTATGAAAGAAGAGTGTTATTTGGTATTTTAAATTAAAGTTCATGATGAATGAAATATTCAATATATTTTAAATTTATTTTATTTTATTTTTATATAATTAAGAAATATAAACCAAATTAACATATCATTTTTTGCTGTGTATAAGTCGAGATTTTTAAAATTGTTTAGTAAATAATATTTAATTTATTATTTTAACTATTTTATATTTATATTTATATTTATATTTATATTTATATTTATATTTATATTTATATTTATATTTATATTTATAAATATGGTGTTTTGGGATGTTCAATTTTGTATCATCACATTTTACTCAATAGAGAGAATATAATTATGAGTATTATTTATAAAATAAATAGACATATTAGGGTTACAAATAAAATAAAAAAAATAATTTTTTTAACAATAAAATAAATAGGTCTATTAGCGGTACAAATAAAATAAAAGAATGGTTATAAAAGAATGTCATTTGATGTTTTAAAATAAGCTCCCATGCATAGTTATATTGAAGGAAATCAATATTCATACGAGTATGTATCTTTTCATATGTGAGAACTTATGATTTTAGTGTATGATGACGATGAACGAATGATAAATGAAACTACACATATAATTTAAAAAAATCTTTATGCATGGTTACTATTTTTTTAAAAATTATAGTTATTAATTTAAATGTATAAATATTATTTTTATTTTATATAATTTATTTTGTAATAATCAGTGCATCACACGGATAATAGACTAGTTAATTTAAAAGAGTCCTAAATAAAATTTTAAAAAAATGAAATAAAAAAAATAAGAAGATAAATATCTAGTATAATTGATTATTATTTCAAAATTTTAACTTTCCTATATAAATAAAAAGTAAATTTATAAGGAGAGGCAAATTTAGAAAAAAAAGGATAAACTCAAATATAGTAATTGTTTCAAAAGAGTAAACTGTAAACCAACAAAAAACTATATAAAAGTAAGAAGATAATAATGTATACTAATATTTATATTAATATAAACGTTTAGTTCGGTTATTAAATTTAAATATTGTAGATAACTAAGAAATGAGATAATAAATAGTCAAAAGAAAAGTATTGAATATCTTAATAAAACTGTTAAATATACTTTTTATTATTAGTTATTTTTATGTTCCAATAGAAATACAAAACAAAAAATTAAATATATTTTTATAATTTAGAAATAATCATCATATTAATTAAATGTCATCTGCAGGATACGTTACACGAAAAATTCATCTCGTGAGCTAATCCTCAGTATGTAAGGTTATATTAATTAAATGAAATGTCATCATATTGTGCTATTTAACACTAACTATCATATACATTATGTAACTATCTAGATTTCATCCCCAATTATCTCCAAACCTAACTCAAATTTTATCCCCTCATAAATTTAATCTTCTCAGATTTATTTTCTCCAAATATATTTTCATAATTAGGAGATCAAAGATTTTATCTCTCAGAAATTTAAATCTCCACAGATTTTATCTTCCAAGAAAGTTAAACCCTATCAGATTTTATTTCCTCAAAAAGATATTTCCTTAACTAAGAAGAAGAAAATTAGAGTTAAATTCAAAATTTATTTAAATCTGAAATAAATTCAGATTGTCCAACAAACTTGGACTCTTGAGTTATATAAATCTCCTCCTAAGATTTTTCATTCTTTTTCCTAGCCGGCCCTAGCTTTAGGTAAGGCTGAAATTCCTTCTCTCCATTGATGGATGATCATCTCCTAATCGGAAAGAATTGTAGGAGAGGAATCACTGCAGAGAAACGACGAGGATGTTAGAAGATCGAGACGAAAAGCTTAGGTCATAAGGTGTGTATTCTGACGAATCACTTGTAGATCTAGATTTCATATAGTTGATCATTTTCTTAGAGTTCTAAAGATGATTCATAATCCTATGAATATTGATTTTATATCGTGATCATGCTCTAGAGTTATCCAGATTTTCATTCCTTTGATTATATCATTCATGATTAAGATCATGTTCTCTATTTTTGTCATTCTTGGTCATGCCACTGTTTCGATTTTGAATTTGGATTATCATGTTTCAAACATTGGTTTTATGTCAGCCTTTTATCCACAATTTTATGGTTTCGTCTTTTAATTTTCTCATATTAACGGATGCAACAAGATGGACTAAAATCGGACTTGAATCGGACATGAATCGGAAGAATTTTCCTGTACCGTCACGGCC
>LTAE01003729.1:12591-35853 GCA_001647135.1 Pontederia paniculata
GACCACCCTATGGTTTGCACCATATGGGCATATCTGATTTATCATAGTAATATTGTGTTTTCATATTACTAAAGTTGACCAGTCTTGTCATTGTTTTCATCGTCCTTTTATTTATCGGATTCCTATCCCATTGTTTCTTAGGAATTGCCTTTGTCATTTGGGCTTATCGAATAGTTCTTCAAAGAATAGTTTTATTATAAAGAGAATGCATCGGATTGGGTCATCTTTTAATCATTATCCAAATTAAGATTGTCTCACACTAGGTTAATTCTTAAAGTGATATTATCGAATTGTATCGTCTTGAAGTTATTGATTTACATCATTGGCTCACCATGCCACTATTTAATGATTTATATCATTATTGAGTATTGTCACCATGTTTATCACCATGTTTATCATTATGATTCTATATCTACTTGTGCCTTACACACTGGGCGTAATTGCTCATGGAATACTACTTTTCCTGTATGATCCTACATGTAACTAGTTCTACAGTGGATGATGGTGCCGATGACTACAGATTGCTCATGATAATGTTGATGCCATGCACATGCAGGGTCTTAGTGTTATCCTTAGAGTCATTAGATTTATGACACTAATTATATTATTCAGACTTCCGCATTTACTTTATTGAATATTATTTTTAATTGATTAAAGTCTTCTGCATTTATGTAATTTTTATTGACTGGTCAACATAGTCAAATTATTAGTCAAATGATTGTATCGTCGTAGCGTCTCTGAGTCCATATTTTGCCATCTGGCAGAGTGTGGGTTTGGGGGCGTTACACATTCTTACCCAATTTAATATGTTAAGCATTATAATTTTGACATGTCAATCCATATATATAAGTCTCGATAGCAATAATTAATATGCTAACTTGAGTACTTTAGTGTAGCATGTTGTAATAATAATAATTATGATGCAAGTACTTAAATCATCCATCCATAAGTGCTTTCTTACACTTCATGTCTCGTCAACCTTGTCAATTATATGATTCTTTCTTACTTGCACATCGATCAATCAATTGCATAAATGTCAATTGCATTATACATAATATAATGCTCAATATATCTTTTGCATCAATATGTTCATACCAATTATATATTCTTAACATTATCAATTGAATATTGTCTTTCATATATCATCTTATTTGTTATTGTATAACATTTGAAAGTTCTTCCTAAAACCCTTTCATATATGTCTCCATGATCCATCCCTATTAGTCGTCCTCATATGGTCCTCGATTTTCATGTGATAACTTTAAATTCCAATTCAATCAGTTAAACAGTTAATTTATGCAATCCATTAATTAACAATACCTTGAAGAACTTTGAATACCCTCATTGCTATATGACTAGCTAGGCAATGAGACACAATGCTCTCGTGGAAATTGAACGAATCAATCCACACCCACACGTTTGAAGTTAATCAATCAATAAGGATAATTTATCCTTCAATTCGTCGGACACCAAGTCAATAAGGTTACAATTTCACAATAAGAATGCAATGTTGTATATTTTTAACCTATTTACATATATTTCATGCAAAAACACTTTTAGGTTCAACAACAATCACTTCTACAATTAATAATAGAAGCACATATAATTCATAGGCCATACATGAACATAAATACATTACAAAATATGTACGACAATTTATTAATACCTAATAATAAGCATAGCTTGAACATACATAACGTAGCTAATAATAAAATATTAAATAAATATACTTGTAGGAAATTCATTTGACCGATGGCTAAACTGGTTGATCTTTTTGAAACTTTTTAAACTTAAATATGGAAAAAAGTATCAATTTGACGTCGATAATTTCTCAATTCGGTCAATCGGTTCTCCACGTTGATCAATTGAAAATTAAAACGATCGTCTGAATTCATCGTCAAAAGCTCTACATCATACAATATAGATTTTGATCGATCGTTTTAACAAAATGGCCGATCGAAATGACCATAGAAATGTCGACAATCTTGGACATGAATTTTGATCGATCGATTTACCAAAATGATCGATAAAATTAGTTAAGAAACTTACAATTTTCTTAGATTTCCAAGCTCTAATTTTTATTCTTTGAGGCAAACACTCAAACACCTTGCCCACACATTTCTTAAGTATTTATAATGAAATTTTATATAAATCATAAGAGCTTAAAAAATATATTATTAAACATTTATTGTCATTTCAAAATCTTAATAATAATGATAATTTCAAATATCTATTAATTGGTCAATATCACTTAACAACATTGATTTATTAACATATGACATAATTAACATCTTCTTAGTCTAAAACCTAAAACTCGATCTAAGCATATTCAAATATTTTGAAACTGCATTTAAGCATCTATTTGCAATCTAAATATCAATTCATAATCATCCATTTCTAATTTACTATATTTTACAAAATGATCATAATATGTTTCGGAATAATTTGATAGTTACAACTTTCACAATATAACCCGCATTGTAATGAAACTAACTTGTGTGCAAGCTAAACTTCAAAGCTTACATTTTAATATATTACCCATAATTTTTGGACAACTATAATTTATTCAAAATCTGATCGAAATAGAAACTACGAAGTCTAAATATAATTAATATTTCACCAAAACTTGAATGTTCTATAGTGATAATTAAAAACTTGTCCACATAACATTTATGCATATCAATCATATCTATTTCAATTTAATTTTTTTTAAAAAAATGATTATCCACTTACATACCTTCTTATTATTTTGTATTTTTTTCGTGGTCGGAAACTCTTTGCTCTAATTTCGTCATATTGTCCATTCTCTAAAACTCTAACACTTTGATCCCCTTCTTTTCCGCAATGGAGAAGGTCTTAGTTGGTGATTGCTTAACTTTTTGGACGGATTCCTTCCACCATATACCATTTACGGAGAGAAAGTAGAGAGAATTTTATAATATTCTTAAGTAGATTTTGAATGAGTGCTTAACTTGAGGATTCATTGGTGCAAATATTGCTAATGGATTAAGTTGACATCATCCACTACCGTATAACTCTCTTTTTATCCCAAACAAAAGAAGACCCCACTAATTAAACTTGATCGCATATTCGAATTGAAGAGTTTAGTGCATTTAATTCACTCTTATTCCCAAACTTTTCGACTTGACCCGTCAGTGTTTGGTAAAATGTCCCAAAGAGGGCTCGAGTCGCCACTGAGAAGTACTCCAAAGCGTCTCTAACGCTACTAGGAATGGAGGAAGGGGAAGGCAGAGCAGCAGCCGTGGCGGGCTGCTCGGTGGAGCTGCGGCTTGTGGTGTCCGACCCGTGCTTCGACCTATGCAAGGCCGTGTGCAGCCACGGCCTGTTCATGATGGCCCCCAACCGCTGGCTCCCGGCGGCCCGATTCCTCCTCCGCCCGCTCCGCCTCGCCTCCTCCCCTTCCACCTCCCTCCCTGTCCGCATCTCCCAGCCCTCGCCTTCTGCGCCTCTCCTCCTCGTCTCCGTCTACGGCGCCGCCTCCCTCTCTGCGGAAGACCAGGATGCCATTCTTGTACGCTAAAGAATCACTTGGTTTTATGCCAATGCCGTTTGTTAATGGCTTGCGATGAACTTTTTGGAATTTGCCGTTTTGGATTTCAGGGGCAGGTGCGCAGAATGCTCCGGATATCGGACGAGAACGACCGGGCGATCAGGGAGTTCCACCAGCTCCATGAGGGCGCCAGAGACGGGGGATTCAGTCGCGTGTTCCGCTCCCCGACCTTGTTCGAGGACATGGTCAAGTGCATTCTGCTCTGCAACTGCCAGTGAGCTGTTCTTCTTCTCTTCTTGTGTTGTTTTTCGTTTATTATGCCTTCAATTTGCTTATTCGTTGCCTTATTGGTAATTCCAATGCCATTTTTTGTTCTGTTAACCAAAAATATACTATAATGAAATTTGGAAACTTAAGAAGGTAAAATTGTAGCAATAGACTTTCTCAAAAAGATTGTAGCAACGGAAGATGAGAGAAAAAAATAGAGACCACTGTTAACCAAAACATGTTCTGAATGGAACCATGCAGACAGCACTTGATTTGCTTAATCTTGCTTATTTATGCAATACTATTTACCTGATGGATCCATCTATCTCCTCTTTTATGCATTTTACTGATCATGTAGTCCAAAAGTCATGCCATTGTGTTTCACTGAAGACTATCAAGATATGGCCTTAGTAGCAATAAGTGGAAATTTCGATATATATATTAGGTAAACTGAGTTTTCTATGTTTGAAGACTTAGATATTTCAAATTCATATTGAAGAAGTTGTCATTAAGATCCATTAACTAAACTAGACTCTGACTATGGTCTAAACCTAATTAAGCTATATGCTTAAGAGAGAAATAAACTAAAAGCAACTTTTCTTTCATCAAAATCTTAGTTCTAAACAAGAGTACAAGGTTTTTTTATAGATCTCTAAACACCTTGTTTCAAAAAACAAGGAACAAATGAAAGGAAAATAACTAATCAAAAGGCCTAAACTAAAGAGCTCACACCAAAGGTCCGTAACTAGAGGGCAATAGACCCATAAACCTTGTTGTACTTTTCTTTCAAGGGAAGAAGGATGGCTGTGCCGTTCCAGTAGTCATCCGATTTGTGTTAATAGAAGAAGAAATATGCAAGTGTGATTCCCAAAATGAACAAGGCAAAGGCAATAAGAAAATTCCAAAAGAAAGTGTTAAGTTCCCTTCTCACAACATAGTCATAAGCTCAACTCCCACTCTCTCATCAAGGATGATGCATTGTGAACAATGTTCTCAATGTAGCAACGCTCACTTTAAAAAATTGTGTGGTTTTGCTATAGCTAGATGGCACAAAAAAATGCCAAGGGGAGGATCGATGGTCCCCTTGTGTAAATGGACCCTCCTGTCCTAGCTGCCCTAAGGATCGCCAAAAAGTCACCATGGAGGAGTGATTGATCTTTGCACATCTCATTGTCTTCCAAACCTCATGCATTACGGAACATCCAAAAAATAGGCATTTTGTGTCCTCAACCTCGGATACACAAAGGATACATGATGTATTGGGGTCTGGCGCCCAACTGACTCTATATGATCTAGTGAGGATCCTGCAACATCACAAAAGCTAGGTGAACACTCTGACCTTGAGATGAGTGGTGTGCCCTCCAAATGAGGATGCTACTGCAATTTACCCAGAGTGTGTCCGAGTCCATGCTAGGCAGAAGCAATTGAGAGTAGATCAGTGGTGCGAAGAAATGCCCTAGTGACCATACCTACCCGTCAATTCTGGATTCATCTAGATGATACTGTGAGATTCTGTCCAAGAGAGGAAGCAACTCCTTTAATTGATGATTAGAGAGGGCATATCGAAAAAGAGGTGTCCTAGTCTCGTCCAGTAGGAAGCAACTGGAGCTAGTGGATCTAGAGCCAATGCCTTCAATCTCGGGAATGTGTTAGCTAGAGTCTCACCAAGGGCCTACTCGTGGTTCCAAAAGGAAAAGCCATTGTCAGAATCTAGTGATGCAAAGAAGAGATGTCTCACAAGTGGTAAGATAAAAGCTAATCCATGCCAGAAAAAGCCGAGGAATCGCGAATGACATGTGGGCAAGTGATCCATGAGAAATCCTGCCCATAGCAGGCATGAAACACTAAGCACCAACCATCAATATTTGTCCCTATGATCCGACCCACCAATCGTGCTAAGAGAACACGGTTGGTCGAGCAAAGGCAACGAACTCCTAGGCCACTGGCAGATAGGGGTTGGCATACCATCTGCCAAGCCACCAAGTTTACCCCTTTGTCTCCTATGTTGTGGCCCTATTAGAAAATCTGCTCCTCGAAGTCAATACAATGTATCACCTAATCTATCATGCAGAACATGTAGATGCAATAGATCAGGAGGAGTGTTGAGAGGACAGAGCATAGATGGACCAGATCACCACCTGTTAAACCTAGTTGTACTACAGCAAGTTGAATGATGAAGCAAGGTTTAAGTGTTTTGGGAATCCAAATTGTCTAGTTTATCTAAGGTACCACTGCTGGGAACTATTGAGGTGGAAGAAATTATGGAAGAGAATCGTCTGACTGTGCTCTTCTTAGTTTTAACTAATATGTTTGTGTGCATAATCATGAGTCATCTTTCTTTATGACAGTTAAAGGTATTTACAATAAAATCTGCAACTGAATTCAGTTTGAGACATATAATCAAACCCCTTATAAACAGTGCAACAAGTTAACTTACATTGGATGACTCCTGCAAAGAAGGAACAATATAACTGATAAACTAGCAAGGCGAGCTGCTACTTGAAGAGTTTCAGATGAAAGCATTAATGTTGATCACAATCATCAGAATCAGCATTATTTATTTCTTGCTGCAATAGCTTCATTTTCTGACTCATGGATCAAGAGGCATGTAATATGTTTTAACAGACCATGTATCAGGTGTTTGCAAAGAAAAGTTTACACTTTGTATGAGATCGGAAGAAATTAGTAACGTAAACAATTTTCTTTTGTTATCAATACACGGTTGTGTATCATTAATTGCTTTGTCGGTTTTTATCTTTTTACAAGGACCTCAAAAGCAGATGTTAATTAGCTGCAACAACAAGGCCTATCTACTAAGAATTCTCTTCTCTCACCCTACTATATTTGACCTTGATAAATTTCTTCAAGTTATATCTTTTTTTTTTTGAGAAGGTTCAAGTTATATCTTGCAATCCAATGAGATAAGCTTTTGGAATTCACCAACAACAGGTAAATGCCTAGTGATGCGAAAAATTATGACAGTGATACGCTGCAAGTGCATTAATTGCTCAAATAATAAAGTGAATGGGTAGAGTCATCTATCCCATGAGAACTAATCCAGTACCTACTATCTAATTCTAACTTGTCAATTGAAAGAGTAAGAAATTTGGATTTGTGAAACAAAAATTTAAAAATGAAATTTAAATCAACTCAGAATGAAGGCAAAGAGGTATCAAATATGAGAATAGTTAGGGTAAAACTTCGTTTAAACCACCTTTGTTTTTGGATCCTATCACAAGAAGAACGATTGACTTAAATTTAAGTGGAAAACCCTAAATTGTATGGTCAACCAATATTTTAGCCTTGGGTTAACTATCTTGCGGTTTTTAATCTCAAATAATTATTAAAACGAGATGCTTGAAAATGAGTTTCCTCATAAATACTTTTTTTTGAGGATCGTATATAAGATCATTTGACGTTATACGAATGAGATGCCAGTGAAGGGTAAAAGATTTCAAGTCCCTTTTTCTCCATTACGTAAATGAAATAGTGATCGTCGTCTATGTAATAGAACGCTACGTTATGCGAATTCGAATGAGGCTCATCAAAAAGGTGAGAGCTCTTTTGATTTCTTCCTAAGTGACTATGCGAATTTAGAGTTCTTTTGAATCACCTAAGTTGTGGTATACATGCAAGATCAATATCAAATCAATAACGAAAACAATTTATATGCATAGATCAAAATGTTCATTCGACTATCTGAAAGTAAATCACATAAAAGAACTAAACACGAGCATAAATACTATTTAAAAGTTCAAATAAATATTAAATTATGAAAAAGAATCCACATACACGGGGTTCGACTCAGTTTACTCTAACAAATGAACTACTCTAGAGATGGAAAATTAAGCATAAAAATAAGTTCGAAATCAACTTAAAATGGTAAAGAAATGAAAACAAACATATTCCAGAAATGGAAGAAGCCAATGACAATGTTTTCGACATCTGGTGTAACATATTGATCTTCAAAGCCTCTTTAAGCCCCTTCTTTTCTCACCAATTTTGCGAATAATTCTCTTGCCTTGACCTCCAAAGATGAAAAATATGAACACGAGCATGTCTATTTATACCCTCCAATGGATTTTCAAGTCTTTCACAAAGTTTGAGATAGTTTGGAAATACATTCAAGTCATAATAGGAAGAAGATAAAGTTTTTTTTGGAAAAATTCACAACTCAGATTTTAAGCTATCAAAACTTTTTGAAATCTGCTCAATTATGATTCATTTTGATCCGAGTATGAGAATGTTAGGAGTCCTTTTCCAAGTCATTTTAAGAAAAAAGGATCATCCCTTCAAAAAAAAAGGATGAGAATTTTTTTTTCTTTTAGCTTTAAATCCGTATCTCTCTCGTGGATTGAATTTCTAGGTTTCAAAAGTCACCCAAAATTCATTAGAAATTAAGATGCCCCAAGGAGTTGCATAATATTGAAAGTATTTTCATGAACCTTGGAGTCTTTTACCTAGTGAAATTTGTCAAAAGAACTCATTCCTAATTGCAATAGGAAATTGGGAGTTATTTTCAAATTGGAATCCTTCAAAGAATCAATCCCAAGTCGAATAGGAATCTTTCTCAATTCAAGTAGGAAATAAATTTCTTTTCCAAGTGATGGCCTCATAAAACTTCCAAGTTTAATGAGTTTTTCCTAATCCAATTGAGATAGAAATATGTTCTCCAAATTTGCTCTTTTCCTTTTTTTATGTTAGGCCCTCGTTTTTTCGTCTAAGTTTGTTCTTTTTGCTCCAGACTAGCAAACAAATTTTTGGTAGATCAAACAAAGCAAGAAATTTTTGTGACTTAAACTATAAAATAAATGAAAATCATGTAAATAAATGAGCCTAAAACCATATGATATTCATGCCATCAGGTAGACACTAGAGAAGTACTCTAATCACATAACATACGGGCCACTTGACTGTAGCAGAATAAAGATATTTTTGTTGGGGGCAACGCTTTGTTGAGAATATGTTGAAACCTGCCTAGTTAATGATACATTATGAAGGGAATTACTTATAATACTAGGCTCCATTTGTTTTGATGAAAAAGAAAACGTTAAAGAAAATAAATTCTTAGAAAAATGAATTTCAGGAAAGTAATTCATTTTCATGTGTATGATAGATGATTTTAAATATAGGAGAAAAGTTGTCTTGGGAATATAAGAGTGATAGATTAATGAGAGGAAAATAAATTCCCATTTGAAAAGAGTAAATTGTTTTCTAACTCTTAAGATACTTTTCTGGTCAACAAGAAATTATTTCCTGTTGACCGAGCTTCTTATGATTACCACAAATCATTTTCTAGGGAAATAGTTTATCAAAACAAACGGAGCCCTAGTTACAATTGAAATCTTGTGATCTATTTATAAGTATGTTTCATTCTTATATCTGTATGACTTTCCTCAAATAAGAAATGGTTGACTACTAATCCATATTGGGCATCCTTTCCATTAGAGAGAAAACTACTTTCCGGTTCTAGATAGAAGCCTATTTTTCTACTTCAAAACCCATATTTGATCTCTAATAAGAAAATATTATACAAACAGATACCTTTGAGATTGTCTAAGAAATAATTTGTATGAAATGCTCTTCAAAGAAATTTATTTTGCTTGATGCTATATAAAATTCATGCTGCATTTATCTGATGGTTATCTTTTGATTATGTGTCCCAATCCCTCACATAAGAATCACATGACTGGGTGTATACAAGTAGCTAAAAATGGGTAAATTTTGGCAGCAGTCGTCCAACTATACTCATTTTCCGAACTCAATCACCCAATTTCATTTTGTAATGGAACGATCCCCCAACTTTTATTTTTCTTGCATCAACAGTCCTGTTAACCATTGATAACCAGTTTACTGATTAAAATGTTGACGTGTAGTCATGTCCACGTCAACATATAAAAAATAAAACAATATATTATTAAAATATTCATAATAAAAAAAGGAAAATGGGGTGGCAGCCCCTTCCAAGATGGGTGTCATTCTCTGGTCAATTTGACTACAGTGAAATCATACAATCTTTAAGGATGTTCCCTGCTACGCAGAGAACATCTTGGCTCATGCCCGAATTTTGACCAAAGGGTAGCTTTCTGTGGGATAATTATCTTATATTTCATTTCTGTTTCTGTTTGCTGTCTGGCAAAGCTTGTAACCATCGATCCACATGTTATCAGTGAAACTCTGGGTGATTAACATTTCTGGCAACCATCCTATTTCCATAAAAAAAGACCCTTCCAACAAGGGCCCTTGTCAGCCGATCCGGTGACGGGGGCCACCACCCCCTCCCACTCCCTCAAAGGAGAGAGGGGGGGATGGGTTCGTGTCCCCCTCCCCTCTCCCGATTGAACACATAGGAGAGAGGAGGGGCGTGGTGGCCCCTTCCCTCGTTGACAATGAGGAGGGTGCTGCCCCCCTTCCCCTCTCTCCTCCGACGGTCAGCAAAGAGTGGGGGGCACACCCCTCTCACTGCAGGCTAGGGGGTGGCAACCCTTGTTGGAACTTGGAAGGGTTGTCATCCCATTTCTTATTTTTCTACTATGCATATTTTATTAATATATTAATCATACGTGTAATTATGTCAACATTTAAACTGATAAATTGACTATCACTCTGGTTAGCAGGACTTTTGATGCAAGAAAATAAAAGTTGGAGAAACATCCTGTTACAAAATGAAGTTGGGCGATTGAATCGGGAACAAGGGTATAACTGGATGATTGCTGCCAAAATTTACCCAATGACTTCTTTCCTGACATTTCAAAAAGATGAGTCACGAATCACCGACAGGAGTATTTGTGTAGTAACCTTCTAGGGGTGGAAATATGTTATGTTTGACTAGCCCCTTTTCATCAGTCGAATTATTACCGTCACTAGTTTTAGGTCGCAAGAGTAGATGGGGGGAGAGATGAAAAGCAGAGCTGGTGCTGCTGATATGGAGCTCCTGATATGGAGCTCCTGGCTGCTGGGGCAAAATTCCTTGTGTTAGGAGCGGAACTGTCAGGAAAAAGACATCGTCGATAATAGGAAACTGAGTTTAGGGTTTGGCTGCTTTCTATCTCTATCCCCAATTGTAATTTGCGTAAGTTGCATTTGACAAATTATTATAGGCTAGGTAAATGAAATTTTAAATTAGCGGTGTGTCAGAAACTGATTAGAATTTGTGAGAAACAATAAAAGAAAGAAGCACTTCCAACTTTTTCTTTGATATTACCTTCCAATCAAGATTCACATTTCAAAAATTACAGACTGTTGGTCTTCCTGCAGTAGAAACCAGAATGTAAATCTGCATATCATTGTACATCTATATTTACCTACATACATATACAGAGACATATCTGCACACAAATGTATTTTTGACATGAATGTACAGAAACATAAAAAAAGCTAACGCTTATACTTGTGGGAGCCATCTTGACTGTGGGGGAGATAAAACAATGCTTACACTTTTCTTAGCACCATAATAAGTCAGCACAAATGGAGAAATGGCATCCTCGCTTTAAATTATATTAGAATCTTTAATAAGGAAAATATATTATCTGTTAGATCCTCAACCTTGGTGTCTGGAGTTGCCTGCAGCTGCAATAAATCAGAATTATGGGTGGGCGATTGTGGCTGTGTTCTGCTGAAGATCCTTTGTAATTAGTTTCAAAATTGCTCCTGCGACTTCTGAAGGAAATAGATGTGCAGGTGCATATTTAAAAAAAAAGCAGAATTCAGAAAACACCTCTTTTAATAGGCTCTCCCCATGCGATGAAATCCTTAACCAGATACTCTCATATTTGATAGTGATGTCATTCTGGCAATATTTAGCTTATGATGATCTCTCGAATATGACAACTGTAAGCTGATTCCACAACTGCAATAGAACTTCTGCTAAAAGTATTTTTAATATTGCATGATTTTTTTTTTCATGTTTGATGTAAGAAGTTTTGTAATTACCAAGAGTATATTTGTTAATCAATTTGGGACCTGAATTGCCGTACTAAAGGAAAGAAGAGTACATGGATAAAAAAGTAGCTTGCTTGTTTCTGAAACTTTTTTATTTTCTCTTTAGACGCGAGAAAACAGTTTCTTCAACCTATTATGTGATATTTTATTACTTCTTTGCTAGATGGTCAAGAACTCTATCAATGGCAAAAGCACTCTGTGATTTCCAGTTAGAACTAAAACATGACAAAACCCTGGGAGAAGTTTATCCAAAGACACCTCCATCAAGAGAACCAGAAAGAAAACGACGGAAGAAAACAGATGTCAGCTTGAAGCTAGAAAATAGGTTAACGAATAAGGAAGCTGATTCGGAAGATTATGCAAACTCAGTGAACAGTCAAGGAAAACAGTGCAATGAGATCCAAGATGTTAATGCATCATCAAGCATGTTCTCATATAAAAAAGAAACAACCTGCAACTCTGATTTTGCATTAGGTTCGTCTGTTAGTGAGAGGGTTCCTGAGGATGTTTTCTTACAATCTGATGTTTTTGGAGATTTTCCTTGTCCGCAGGAACTGGCAGATGTTGATGTCAAAGTCCTATCTGAGCGCTGTAAACTTGGATATCGAGCACAACGTATCATCTCTCTTGCTCAAGGCATAGTGGAACATAAGATACAATATAACAGGTTCAAAGAAATATCTGATGGGTGCATAATTTCAATCTATGATGATCTGGATAAAGAGCTGTCTTTTATCTCTGGGTTTGGTCCCTTCACTCGTGCAAATGTCCTTATGTGCATGGGATTTTATCACAAGATTCCTTCCGATACAGAAACCAGGAGGCACTTAAAACAGGTTTAGTTTTCTTCCTCTTCCTAATGCTTGTTACTTCAGGAAAAAAAAAACTCGATCTTGATTTTCAGTGTATTTGCAGTTCCATGCAAAACATTGCTGCACAGATCATTCGCTTGAAGGGGAATTGGAGAAAATTTATGGGAAGTATGCACCATTTCAGTTCTTGGCATATTGGTAGGTTTACAGCCTTTGATCTTATCAGACTGGTTTTCATTTGTTTTCTAAGTGCTGATCAGACCTTCTGTGCTTTAAGGTATGAGTTGTGGACTTATTACGAGGAACGTTTTGGGAAGACTGCTGAAATGCCATCATCTGATTATCTGCTTATTACAAAGTGCAACATGAAAGAAAGGACACAAAAGTCTGATAAGTAAAGATTTACCACTGCATTTATGGATTAGCCAACAATTCCTGAAAGAACCATAGCTTGCTGCATAACATATCGTTTTGGTTGTCTGATTCTTGAGAATGTCGAAATGTGTGTTTTCCATCAAATTGGAATCTCAAACATTCGGATGAAGATGTTTGCCTAAGTTCTTGGATCATGGCAAGAGGACTTTAAAGCTGTCAATGATGCAGTTGGAAGGAGATAGCATGTGAATCTAATCAAAATCTCAAAATGTAATCATTATGAAGGCCAGTCCTTTAAGTTATTTGCACTATCAGCTTTCTGGAGAATGATGGATGAGTAAATTCAATTGTTCTAAAATGCTCCTAATCAATCATGGTGAATGCTCCATGTCAATGCTAACATGAACTCGACAGAGAGAGAAACATGCCATCAGTTATTTTGTTACAACGTTGCTGATTGAAGGCTTCTACTTCCATGATTTCTTGTCATGATCACTCGCAAAAGTGAGAAAGGGTAAGTCTAAGGTGGTCTTTTTTTTTCCATACTTTTCTTTTTCTACAAAAGAAAGCTTAAATATTCACCAGTTAGGAGTTTTCATAAGATGTCACATAATCCTATTTAGAAAATAATTGAATTATGAAAAAAATGCATTTATAGGAAGACATACGAGCATAACATCTCATTTTTTTTTAATTGAATCACTTCGAACTCATTAGACTTTTGAATATGAAAGAAAAAAGGGGAGGGCATTTGGGGTGGATGTTTAATATTTTATCTTTGGGAACATTGACCAAAATGTGTCTAAAGCTGGTGATCATTATGCAAGTTTTAAATGATAAGAACATTCATCAAGTCGGTGATCATTATACAAGCTTTAGTGTTGATAGTTTTCGTCCTTAAAGTGGATACCTACTTAGAAATGCTGACTGCTGATAGGACAAAGCTACACTAAACAATAAACATGGTCGGGACGTTCTTAAAAAAATGGTGGTAGTTGACAAATATTCCAAGTTGGATATATCGTCATGTTCCCATCATAAGACAATTAATATCTCAATGCATAGTACATTTATTTATTTATATAAGAAAATCCCACTCAGCTGGACAAATGAACTATGATTCCTTCTGATGAATAGTTCCACAAAATTATCAGTGAATCGAAGGGGAAATAAAGTGAATAAAATAAAGGGTTGTTTGTTGCTGTCCTAATGAAAGGTGAGGGTTAGTTTGTTTCACAAAAGCAAAATTTAAAAGAAAATAAATTCGATTTCTCAAGAAAGATAATTTACTTAATTTGTTTGAATAGATAATAACAATAAATTCAAAATAAATTATATTATTTCACGAGATGTAGTATAACATAAAAATATTTTCCATTTTTCTGAGTGAAACATTTTTTCACTGGTCAATATTTTTGAGTTGGCAAATATAGAAAAAATGAAAATTTTATAGAGGAACTTGTTTTTAACGAATATTATCTAATCTCAGTATTTTTAGGAAACCTGACATTTAATACCACGTTTTGACATATTAAAAAGTTGCCTTATAATTATTGGCACGTACTTCATCTGTGAATGTTCTCCATTTTGTACTCACAATCATCAATCGTGCTTTTTAGAAGTAGTAATATAATAATGATTCATAACCTATCATTTTCACAAAATAAAAAAAACGAATCTATACGTTGAATTGGACATGGGAACGACACTTGAGAAAACAAATCATTTTTTATCAAACAAATATAGACCAAAAAAAAAAGAAGAAGAAATAGACGCGTGCATCGTATATATTCATATTTGCATGAAAAAATAGTGGAAGGATCAAGTCGGTAGAAGAAGTGCTTTCAGAAGAGAAAAGAATTGATGACTAATTTTTATATGCCACCGCTACCAAACTTCTCCATTTGCAAGCACATTAACAACACATTGCTCCCATTGTTTTCCTTCTGCAACTCAGCCGTCAATATAAAATCATAGAAGACAATTTAACGCCGAAAGCAACGGTGCAACAGATAGATGGGAAAATGATGCCGAAGCATACGTCAAAACAAAAACGTGTCGGGGGAGAATAATTGTGGATCGAGTTCGATCCCCAAGAAATTTCTTCACTTAATATTTAATTTAGTTCATATATATAATATATATATATATTAATGTTAGAGGAAAGAAATTTGTAACGCCATCTAACATACAAACTTGCTATGCATGATCTACATATTCTTATTTACTTATATTTTTTTTAAAAAAAATGTTTTGAAGACAAAATGAATTATGAGGCTTGTGCCAATCGAATATTAATCCACTCAACTTGGGACATACTTTATTGGGTCTCCAGCTTGATGCCAAAGCCCTTGACAAATTGATGTAGTTAACATGTCTACATAATAATATAATTAACTCTTAACAATTTGTGTGATAGGCCAACTACTTCCACGGTGGTGCATATGCCCCCACCCCCCTAACAGAAACAGCTAATTATTAATCCATGCATGATTGATATCCCCCCTAGGTAGCTACTGTGCAACAACTAGCTGGAATTGTAACCTTCTCAAATGCCATATTGCCATGCCATGCCATGCAGGCCATTGAGAAAAAACTTGGCAAATATATACATCACCATCAGGCCAACTCCATGCTTAGCTTGCAGGTCATTTTGTATGACTCGCCTGATCAGAGCCCAACACGAGGAGGACAATGAATGAATACATCCTTGTGCCTTGCCCAGGTTCAATCCTTTTGCTGATCTGCCACAACATTCTGCACTACTACTTCTGTGTCAACCCAGGAATCAATTGACATCTGAGAGCCCATAGATATATAGACACACATATATTAAGCTTTATTGGCTTATATTATTCTTTGCATGCCTTGGGAGGAAGGGAAGGGATCAATTGATCAGATTGGCCATGTTGCACCAAGGGCGCGTCCATTTGCTGCAGCCGAGGAAGGGGGAGCAGGACTGCTTCGTGGCTGCAGCTGCAGGCGCCAATTGGCCACCTTGCAAGGGCTGCCAGCAGCCGCATCACCTCCATTACTCAGCTTACGGCTGCGCCGAGCACGCCGGCGGCAGAAAGCCGGCGGTGCGCGCGGTGGTTCTCCGATTCTTCTTCTTGCTGTGCGTGGTCTCCTGCACCGTCGTCTCCGGCTCTCGCTACTTCTACTGCGCCGCCGCGGACTCGCCCTCGCCGATTTGTCCTCTCTTCTGTGAGTGATCAATCTAAAATTTTAATCTTTGCGACATAACGTGACGTCCACATCAATTCTGAGAATAGCAATTGTTGCATGGATTGCTGCATGCAGTTTCTTTTGGAACACCACGGCATGGCGGACGATTCCTCCATTCTGAAGCAGCAGAAGCAGCAGCAGCAACAATAACAATACCAACAGCAGCTGAAGAAGAACCAGCGGCGGCGGCAACAACAGAAGAAGCAGCAGAAGAAGAAGAACCAGAAGCAACAGCAGAAGCAGCTGTGGACACTTCGTCTTGCTCTTCCATATCAAACAATGTCACATCCATTTCCTGTGACCGGACCGCTTACCGAACGGATGTCTGCTACATGAAAGGAGATGTTAAGATTCATTCCGCGTCCAATTCCATTCTCCTTCAACTCCAAGGCTGCGGAAACGGTCTTTCGACTCCGGCGCCGGCGATAGAGGAGCAACGTATCAAACCCTATACCCGCAAGTGGGAGAAGGGCGTTATGTCGGTCGTCCAGGAGCTGCGCCTTCGAACCACGCCCGTCGGGTCCGACGATGACGACGACTCCGGCGCCGGCGTGCGTTGCGACGTCCGTCACAACGCAACCGCCGTCGTGTTCTCCATCGGCGGGTACACCGGTAACGTGTACCACGCGTTCAACGACGGCCTGATCCCGCTCTACATCACGACACAGCACCTGAAGAGGAAGGTGGTGCTCGTCCTCACAGACTACCAGGCGTGGTGGCGCATCAAGTACGCGGAGATCATCTCCCAGCTCTCCGACACCGACCACCCTCCCATCGACTACACCAACGACCGGAGGATCCACTGCTTCCCGGACGCCATCGTCGGCCTCGACATCCACGGGGACCTCACCGTCGACGCGACCAAGATGCCCGACCACAAGACCATCCACGACTTCCGGCGGCTGCTCAACGACGCGTACAGGCCGAGACTCGAAGCTAAACGACTCCCTCGTTCCCGCCCGAAGTCGGCGCCGAAGCTCGTGATCATATCGCGCAGCGGGCCGCGCGCGCTGGAGAACGAGGCCGACCTGGTGAGGCGGGCGAAAGGGCTCGGGTTCTCGGTGGAGGTGCTGCGGCCGGGTCCTATGACGGACATGGCCGCCATCTACGGCGCGCTGAACTCCAGCGACGCCATGGTGGGTGTCCACGGCGCGGCGCTGACGCACTTCCTGTTCATGCGGCCGGGGTCGGTGTTCATCCAGATAGTGCCGCTGGGGACGGACTGGGCGGCGGAGACGTACTACGGCGAGCCGGCGGCGAAGATGGGGCTGCGGTACGTGCGGTACAGGATCCATGCGGAGGAGAGCTCGCTGCAGAGGGAGTACTCGAAGGACCATCCGGTGGTGAAGGACCACATGAACGTCGTGAGTTGGGACGTCACCAAGAGCGTGTACTTGGACAGGCAGACCGTGAGGTTGGATCTCGACAGGTTTGGGAAACATCTCGCTCGAGCTCATCGCTATTTGGTCGCTAACAAGCGGTCGCAAACGTAGAGCAGCACATGGGACACTTCATATTTGTATATTTCTCCCTTTCCATTTTTTTTTATCTTCTTCTTTATTTGTTTGTTCTGCTCCGTTAGAGTGTAAAGTGTAAACAACATTAGTTGTAGTTGTTGCTGCCGTTCAAAGAAAAAACATATACTGAATCTTACTCACTGATGTTAATATGATAAAGAGCACAAAAGAATTAGAATTTGATGCTTTTTGTAGATATTATTTAAATTTTGACATTTCATGAATTTTTGATATATTATGACCAAAAATCTTTCAGGAGGCAGGAAATGCTTGTTGTCATGTACTGAACCCGTCGCCTAGGAAGCGACGAGGGAGTATTACGATTTTTCATTAATTCAAATTCAAATTTAATAGACAATAATTCATCAAAATGGTTAACGACTCGAATATAAACTAATTCTAAAATTTATCAAAAAATTTGATATGATCTTTGACATTTCGTCAAATACAATAAAGAATAGGGTAAGCACGAATCATATAGTCTTAAATGAATCAAATATGATAAAACTAAAGGTCAGATATATACCCGAGGGAAGTTCACACCACTCCGAAATACGATAATGAAATAAAAGGCATAAAAGTTTAAAGAATAAGCTTAATCTATGGACATGATAATAATAGAAAAGAATACAAGTCTCATCCTTTTCAATTCTCTCATATACACGCAACCTATCTTTTTTTTATGTCTGATGAGCATGCAAAGCCACAAACAGTCAATTCTCGAGGAGTATCTCCTTCTCACCTATAAAATAATAAAAATAGAGAGGTGAACATGAAAGCGCTTAGTGAATGAAAAATGATTTCATAAAAATTATTTAAACCATCCGAAAAAAAATTCGACGAAAAGCCATCATCAAATACTTAGCAAGAGTTTATATCATACATAGCTTAACTATGAAAATACTCGCAATCATATGTAAAGTTAAGGTATATTATGCATGAACTATAACTATGTGTCATGACACCTTGCCAGCCGCGAGCATATCCATCATTTGTTACGATTCATGTCCACCTCGACCATGCGAGCCGTCATTCACCCACATGAGGGCATCACACCGTCATTCACATGTAGATCATCTCAACCACGCGAGTCGTCGCTCGTCCACACGAGGAAGAGCTATTATCGTCATCATACCATGTGTAGATCACCTCGACCATGGGAGTTATTACTCGCCCACACGAGAAAGAGCTACCATCATCATCATCACCTCACTCCAAGTGAGCTATCATGCATGTTCTAAATGCACATGCATGATGTATACATATACCATGATACTATCTCAAAATAATTCTTGAAATTACAACTTAATCAACCTCTAGATGGCACGTAATATAAAAGTTTCCACACATCGAAAACCATGTAAACATTGCCCATAAATACCGAAGAACCAAGCACATGAAATTCATACGAAAAATATCGTAAAATCGAATCTCGCACATCCTGACACTAGCTCAAACGACAGTAACATCATTAATTAATATAGCTAACGACATGAGCTAAAAAAATGATTAACTGGATCACTATAATATGACATTAATCTAGGTTTATGAGAATCTCACTCACCTCGGCTACGCTTGACATAGTGAGGTTCTTCACGTCCGAGTAGGTCTACGATCCGAGGATCTAATCAATATTCAATTAGATTCTATCATAGTCTTATATGTATGGTTATATATTAAAATTATACGTTTACAAATTAGCCTAATACTCAAGATGACCATAATATATTTATTACTTATAAATTCAGATTCCATCAATATTCATTCTCATGTCATTCTGATCATATCATTTATTACAACCATATTACAATATATTCACAGTTATATTGTGTTGAAAACTAATTGATATTTATGTTAGGAAGTTAGTTAATCAACCAGTTGCATAATTAAAAGAGAATCAAACTAACTATTCGGAGACAAGCAAGGGTTCTTCTTTTCACACAAAACTTATCATTAAGTATACATAATCCCTCATATATACACAAGCATTACAACATAATCATTAACCTTGAATTATCCCTTTCCAAAAATCTGATTTAATTAATATGATTATCATTAATTTCTACTATTAATTATCAGTTCCTCTAATTATATCCATCGGCGGATTTAACAACATCAATTAACTAATAACAATAATCTTAACGTTATAATCAACTAAACCAGCACATCTATCGATTAATCATTACTTTTAACCAAAATCCGAAAAATGAGAAGTCGTAGGTTTTGATCGATCATTTACCTCAGTTGTATCTCCTGGATGGTCAGGGGATGGCTTATGTTCGGCGATGGCGCTTTTGCAGTTCCGATGGATCGCGACTGAAGATAATCGATGATTCAAGGAGATAAGAGATCAGAAGAAGGGGTGTGGCGTTGAATGCACTAATCAATCTTACGAGTGCTCACCAAAAAATAGAAGAAAATAGATCCGAATAGGGACGGACCCATGAATAAAAGATGGGGGTGCCAGAATAAATAAAAACAAAATATTAAAAATTGAGAGAAGTCAAAATAATAAAAGATATTAATAAAGTTTGAACCAAGACCTCTAGATATAAATCAATACCACTTATTCACTTAAGCTACTACATAATTATATTATTTTCTTAATATTTTTTTTTGTTTATTATCCTCAACTACTAGTATATATATCAAAAAGTTGGAGGGAGGGAGGGCGTGGCCCCATCATTTATGTGGGTCCGCACCTGGATCCGAAATCTATGGCGGTGTCGTGTCAAAAGTGTAGGAGGCTTTACTTAAAAAAATTATCTTTATATCTTTTAGGTACAAAATAGTATTATTGTAATGTTCGCTAATCCAAATGTTATAACTTAACGATTTTCTTACCATTTTTTACAGAAAAAGTTAGAAAGTTGGTATAATATGAAAAAGAATTTAGGCTAGATTAACACAAAAAGATAGACATTCTTTTCTTGTAAGAAAAAAAGTTAGCAAGAATTTCCTTTTATGTATTATATTTAAAAGATTAAGGAATCACCAGTTATTAAAATCAGATCGGACTGGCCGGTTCAATCTCGAATTGGTGTCTGGACCGGTCCGATTTTAGTGTAAAAACGGAAGTGGTATTAGACCGGATGAAACGGTTCGAACCGGACAAAACCGGGTTCAACTTTAAATTTGAAAAAAAATCAAAGTAAAAAAATTACAAAAATGGAAAAAAAATTATATAAAAGAAAAATAATTTAAAGTAATTACTAAAAATAAAATTGGAAACCAGAATACATATGAGAGCAAAATGAATAAGGAGAATAAATGGAATTTAGAAAAAGGAAAGATTTGATAATAATTGAAAGTTAACTAGAATAATAGGAAAGTGAACAATAATTTGAATTAAAATAATTAAAACATTATTAGTATAGTAATAATATCAAATAGCAGAATTTTTGGGTATGCATTAAATTTCATAAAAAGAAAACAATTGGCAAGAATAAAATTGAAAAGAAGAAATAAATAGGAAGAGAGTAAATAAGAAAGAAATGGAAATAAAAAAAGAGGTTGAAATAAAAGATTTTCAAATAAACTTAACAATAATTTGGCATAAAATAATTAATATAACATTATTAGTATTATATAAATTATAATATATCAGTTTCATACATTTTATAAGCATTATTTTTTTAATGTAATCAAAAAAATTTTAGAAAAATGATTCAAATCAAGGTAAAAAATTATTGAAAAAAATAGAAGAGATTCGAAAAATAACACTAGGCAAAATGAAATGATAAAATATAGGTGAATTAATAAAAATATAGGGGAAGATGGTAAAAATTGAATAAAATAAAATAAATTAATATGACATTATTACTATCATATAAAAGATAATAATAATTCATTAATCATCATTATTTTAAATAAGCATCATATATTTTAAACATACAATACATAATATTTTAAATTATATCTAATTATTAGTTAATTATTATTATATATTTTATATAATAGATAATATTAATTATGCTATATATCTTAAATTATTATAAATAATATTATTTTAATAAAATCTGTTTGAATCCGATCGATCTGATTCAATCGTGACTCAGTTGATCGTCTGATCCGATCTCCGGTCCGATTTTGATAACATTGGGAATCACCGCATACGTGAATACGTCGTTAATGACTTTTTTGGGTTTACAAAGTGAGGTCCATAACTTATATAAAGAGAGCTTCGAAAATCGAACTTAAGACTTATTGATACTCAGATGGAGGGATAAGCACGCTCATTTTCTTGAATATGTTATTAATGATGAATGTCGAAAAATGAGGTCGTGATACTATTTTTTTAAAAAAAGTGATACTTTTTTAAATCTATAGTCAGATTTTGATCCGGTGTTGCCTTTTTTTAGGTTCACAAACTCTCCCCCGCACAAAACAAGTCTTTTTTGTTTGAATGAAAACAAATTATTCAGAAAATAGAAAATTTATAAGAAAATAAATTTATTTATTTGTTTGTAGATTATTTTAAATATAAGAAAATAGTTGTTTTCAGAATATAAGAGTGATAGATTAGTACGAGAAAATTAAAATTAAAAAAAGTAAGCCATTTTCCTAATTTTTAATCTATTGTCATATTAAAATATGAAACTGTAATTTAATAAATATCATCATATTAATATTATTCTTAAAAAATATAATATATACCATGCGACGCACAAACTATGCAAATAATAATAATATAATTACAATTTACAAGTGATACTGAACAAGGCTAAAAAGATAGCCTAACAAAAAACTAGAAAACGTCAAACTTTTTTGTTTGTTAATATTTTTTTAAAAAAATCTAGATGATATGACTTATAATTAGAATTAACATTTTAAATTAATTGTTTATTAGCTCATATTTTGATAGGATACTCTTTTAATTACAAATACTATTATTTTACAAACTTTGTATTATAAATAATTTTCTAGTATGCAGAAACGACTTTTTACTTGTAAGATATATATTTTTCTATATGCTAGAAAAATTCTGAAATTATAATTTTTTTATAAAATAAAAGTATTTTAAAATTTTGAGAGCATGTCATCCAATATTTTTTACCTATATTTTATAGAGATAAGATACAAATCATATACATCTAGAATGTTGTATGCTTTAAAAGAAGTTTTGTCCTTATATTTATTTGTGATCATAGAGGATCATCCTCCATGGTGATTGCATGGAGGCCAACTTGTCGAGGCCAACACCTTCCAGCTAGGTATCGGAATCGGGCGGACCAAAATGTCGAGTCCCCTTTTCTTGATCAAGCATTTTCTTCGCTTCAGTAGTTAATCACCTCAAATTCAATGGAGCGGGCTTGCACGTCTGATATGAGGTTTGTAGTGCTATGAGTTTGTGTGATGAATTATGTGTATGGATGGGTGCATATGAAATATGATAATCAAGTTTTAATCCTTAGCTTCCTCAAATCTGCAAGTGCACAGGTCGAGTAGCTAACATCGGGTATCGTATCCACGGTGAATTAAAACTTAAAGACTAATTTAACAGAATTAACTAACTAAAAGAAGAAACTAACTAAAAACAAAAATTATAACTAAACTATAAACTGAAACTAACAGGGAAGTAGCAAGGCAGAGTATTAGTAATAACAGAAATCTA
>LTAE01003730.1:0-13435 GCA_001647135.1 Pontederia paniculata
AAATTAACCTCAGAGAACATGAGAGCTTAAGTGAGAAGTCATTGTTCCTTCTTGTGAGCATTCTAGTGAGAATTCATAACATAAGTGAGTTAGTTGAGTATTCAAGAGTGAGCTAAACTATAAGAGGTTCTCTCTTTGTTCTCGAAACAAAGAAAGGAGAAAGAAAGCTATAAGGGAGCCTTCGCCCTTGAAGAAGGAAATCTAGTGATCTCCGAAGGTCTCGAGTTCGAGAAGACCAGAGCGGGGACGTAGGCCAAGAGTTCAACTGAACCTCGTCAACAAATATGTTGTATTTATTTACTTCATTGCATCTATTTTTACTCGCAATTATTTTGTGATTATTTATGTTGCATAAACAACATTTAGAGCAAAAGCTTTTTAATACACCAATCCTCCCCCCTCTCTTGGTGCCATCTAGATCCTACATGAGGGACTAAGTTCTTACCTCTTCACCAAGAGAGAGAAGAAACTGAAGAAAGAGAAATTATGTGTCGGCTTGGGCTTGAGGAAAATAATGGCTTGTGAGAGTTTCTCTCATACCCTAAGAGTTTATTTATAGGGATTTTCTAGGGCTTCAACTTAGTTTAAAATGAATAAAACTCTATTATTTGAATTCAACTCGGAATTCAAACCACTAAAAACTCTATTATTTATTTAATTTAGGTTTTACAATTCGTGGCCACAGCATGGTCCATGTTCAGTATGAACACATCTCACGTTGGGCCTTGGACGCGAACTATGTGTTACACCCAATCCACCCCACCCCACCCTACGAACCAACTCTTATTGACATTCAAACATATAATTAATTATGGCAAACATTTTATTGGCATCGAATTTGGAGCGTAAACCATTCTAAGTTTTTTGAACGAGATTTAATTTATTTAGATGTAAAAAAGTTTAGGCGCATTTCTTTAGAATACTTAGACCACATCAAGACTTTTTGCACTAATAATTTTGATCACTTGATAATAATAACAATGTAGAAAATCAGTGTACCCAAATTTTTGTTGCGCATCAAGAATGAAGACACTTGAACTTGCGAGACAAAAAGAGCAAGTGAGAAGAACATTTCTTAATCCAAATGAATGTGATTAATATGTTTTTATATCAAAAATCAAGAGTTGCAATTTTCATTTTAAAGATTGCTCTTTAATTTAAAAGATGCACCCTAATATGTTGAGTAAATAAAATTTAATTAATACATCTTTATTTGAGTATTTTTTTTCAATTAATAAAATTCTTATTTATTATTTTAAAAATATTTTTAACATTCTCTAGCTATTTTTAAAATACTCATTAATTTCTTGATTATTTGAAATCTTCATTTTGTCAATTAAAATGCATGTCTTGCAATTGAAATTATAATTTAGTATGTCACAATTTCACTTATCCCAAATAAAATAGTCCACAAGCTTCGAAGCAATAATTGATAACAAACCAATGTACACTTACATGCACATGGGATCTCAATGTCATCATATATATTCCATATGCATTTAATCATTGAACCTAGGACTTGATGTTTACTTCACTGTAGGTTGTTATTTTACCATTGATGATTATTAATTTGACTAATTGTTATCTATTTTGCGATTTTCATATCACTTCTTTTGTCAATCCTTTTGTCAAAAGGATCTCCAAGATTATGTTTCGATGGAACATATATAATTATGATCAGACATTTTCTTATCAAGTCTCTTACACAACTTTATCTTTGTCATATGTGTCTTGACTTGTCACTATATACTTCATTATATGATTTTCAAATAGTTGATTGACTATAATATTTTAATATTATTGGATCTATAAGTCTTGAAAATACTAGAATTTGAAATAATAAATCCTTTAGGCATTCAAATTCTTTGCATGTATCTGTTAGTGCAACAAATTCATATGCCATAATGAAGTCAGTTATGCATTTTTATTTCTTTAGGCCCCAAGAAACTCCATCCCTACAATCATGAAGATTAATCCGCTTGTTGAAATGTGATTTTAAATATAATTTATTCTTCTGAATACCCTTCTAATTGAAGGATCAGCACTTGCTCTTATAATGTCCTAGTTTCTCATAGAAGAAATCATTATCCTTTTTTTCTATTTGAAATATGCATTCATTAGACTATTTTTTTATCTATTTGCATGATATGAAAAATTATTTCCTTCGAAACATATACCTTTGATAAACAATAACCTTAGTAACATTTTATTTTTGATACTCTTCTTTCGATCAAAGACTATTCTTCAATTGCTCAAGAGTTGTCCATATTATGTGTTGATGTACCTTGAGTTATTGTACCTTTAATTTACTTAAAATGTGAAGATTAAAAAGAAAGAGAAAGAAAACAATATGAAAAATTATTTATCATGATGTTCGCTTTTTACCTATAGTGAAATTTTTTACATTGACCTTCTTTACTCATAGATGCTTTTCCATTGTTAGCATTGATCAAGAAGATTTTACCACATTAAAATTTTTTGTGTCAAATTTTCTTTCTCGCTTTTACTTCGTTATTCTAATTTTGATTTTCGACATCATATTCCAAGATGTAAGATATGTTTAAATCTTTTCACAAAGAAGATAACTTAATAAAGATAAAACACCAATAATATCTCAATTCCATAAAATTGCATAATAAAAAAATTATATCAATATTCTTGAAATTAAAGAAAAGAGACATCAAGAATTTCTTACTTGTCAAGTCTTCTGGTAAGTACCTTACATCAAGTTTGTCCCAAAAATCCTTGGACTAAATTGCATATGACAAGAACATGATTCAGTTTTTCTCTTTCAACTACTTCAAGCTTTTCAGCGTTGAGGATATAGGTTCATAAAAAGCAAGTGAGGATGAGGATCTTCATCCTATTTCATCAACGCAAAAATATTTCCACCATACAACACAAAAACTTTCCACCATACAAATCTTCCAGTTTGATGAAATTGTTTATCAATTCTCTTAATGTTGATGTTGTCATCGACATTAGTCAAAATTAACCCAATTTTTTGTGTAGAATCTAGGGAGGGTGCAACAATTTCAATTTTAATGTGTAAATTGTTTTAAACATGAAAATAACCTCACTTTTCTTTATATTTAATTCACACTCTCCTAATTTATTTAGATGCAAAAGATTACGACAATTTTCTTTTAGTAGAATTTAGAGCACACCAATATTATTTTGCACTAATTAATATACTAAAATTCTTATTGTGTGCTAAGAATGAAGGCATGCACTTCAACTATATATATATATAATATATAGAGAGAGAGAGAGAGAGAGAGATGAGAAATTGGATAACACTTAATTCAAATTGAATGGGATTAACATGTTTTATATAATAAATCACGAGTTGAAATTTCAACTAAAAAATTATTCTTTAGTCCAAAAGATGCAAACATAAAATTATGTTACATTTTTAATTAAATATATTTAACTAATACTTCTTTAATTGAAATACACCTTTTAATTTAATTTAATTTAAAAATTGTGATTTATTATTTAAAATATTTTCAATATTTTTCATTTAATTAAAAAGGTTTTGAAAGAATATATTTTACTTATGCTTCAATTTTAAAATATTATAGTAAATAACTTTTTTTTATTTCTCTTAGTTGTGTTTGTTTGCTTGAAAAAATGAAATAAAATATAATTATTGAAAATAACTTATTTTCAATAGAAAAAGCAAAAAAAACTTCAAATAAATATTTTTTTATCGCATTGCGGTAGTAGATGATCCAAAAAAATTCAGATAAATTATACAAATGGCTCTCAACTTTATCATCATATTTGTATCACCTTATAACTATTTCATCCATCATCCATGAATTTTGATCATCTCTCACACATAGCCTATATAACATGTTATAGCCATTTTTTTGCATTGAACATTTTTCTCCGCCAATTCAATAAAATAAACCATATAGGGTAATAACCTTGTATGCAAAAAAGGATTATAAAATTATATATCAAAAAATATATATACAAACAATCATATATCATAAAGTAAAATAATAAAAAAGGTGGTGCTTCTCCTAGTTGGATAGGCATTATCCATTTGCTTGTTGCCAAGGATCAGTCTATCGCATTTTGGTCGAGAGAAAAGAGTGGCATCAACCATTTTTATAATTTATATTTTGTATATAGGATATTGTTGTTGGAAATTCTTCCTCGAGTTCCTGTGTGTGAATTAAATAATTCAAGCCAATGCAATATTGTGCACAGAAAATGTTATCAACAAAGAAGGTATCAAATTTTAAGTGTAAAAACCCTTCAACAAGAAGGTAAAAAACTATGAGACAATCATAAAATAATTTTACTCTATCAAAAACGAAATAAAAAAGTCTTTCATATTTTTGCCAAAATACGAAACAATAACCCAATGAGATTAAATCAACAAATATATTTTAAAAAATCCTAAAATATTCAAATCACATGATTACTGTGAAAAAAAAAACCTTCAAAGATCTTCTAAATTTGACTATGTTCTTGATTTCTTGTTCTCCAACAAGAATATATCGCTCTTCTTTCTAAAAAATATGCTCTTCTTCTTTTCTATTATCAACCCAAGAGAGATCAATCCTTCTCTTTTATATAGTATCTATGGATTAAGAAATGCTAAGATGAAAAAAAATTCTTCTCTTTTCATATGTCTCACCACACCCTTCTAATGAGAAAGAAAAGTTCTATTTATCTAATGTGTCTCACAAACCATCACAAACTCAAACACCTAAGTTAATTAGGTTTAAGTTAACTTAAACCTATTGGGGCCTTAATAGTTGAAAGCCCAAAAATCTTCCTCTTAAGCACATGAGAAGGAGAGACACCATCAAGAATTACCACTTAATATTCATGTCGGCACATTCAACATATTGTTCTAACTTTTAATTATATTTATCTTTGGACCCCCTCCCCCTCTTCAATAATCATCGTATATTCAAAACTTGGATATCTATTACAAGAATTATGATCTCTTGTAGATCTACAAAGTTGAGAAATCACTTGCTCCCCCTGCTCAATATCCTATACATTTATGTCATTTGCAATCATCATTCGCTCATCACTCCTAAATTCAACATGTACATCATTGCTGCTATATTTTTCTAATGTACTAAAGTTTGTTAGGATTTCAAATTCATGAAACACCACGTCTCTCCTTCTAATGACTTTCTTGTTCTCTAGATCACATAACTAATATTTAGATTCTGCATTTCCACATTATAGAAAGATGCACTCTTGAGTTTTGTTATTTAATTTTTGTCTTTGTTCCTTTGATTTATGTGCAAAAGCTCTGTAATAAAAAAAACTTTCAAGTAAGAATAAGAAGCACTCTCATGAGTCCACATTCATAATCAAAAGAACTGGTTGAAATCTATTGATGAGGTAGCACGCAATATTAATAGTTTAACTTAAAAAAAGTCTTAGGCAACTTAGTCATTCTCAACATACATCTGACCTTATTCATAATGGTTCTATTCATTCTTTCAATAACATCACTATATTGTGGAGTTCTAGGCATTGTCTTCTCATATCTGATGTCATGCTTTGAATAATAATTCAGAAACATTCGAGATGTATATTCACCATAAAAGATATTTTAATTTGTTTCTCGTGTCTCTTTCCACTATAACATAAAAATTTTGAAAAATATAAAGTAGTTAATTTTTTGTTCTCATGAAATAAATTCATAGTTTATATGAAGCATCATCAATAACGATCACAAAATATCTATTGTCACATAAGTGAGTTAATCTTAATGGGATCACACATATTAGAATGCACCAAATTTGTTGTATTCTTTTTCTTAGGAATTCGACGAAAAAAGATACCCTACATTGCTTATCAAACAAGCAGTCATCCGTATTCAGAGTTACACTTTTGGTAATGTGAGAATTCCTCATCAAAACCAACAATCATTTCTTAATCTTTTGTGCCACAAATCTAATGAAGCTTCTTCCTCAATTACATTAACTGAGTGTCCAATCAAATTCACTTGAGTATTATAAAAGACACACCATTTTCCTTTAACAACAACCATGAAATTGTGGCAACATTCTTGATCCAAAAGTTGAGGAGAAATTAGATTGAGACACAAATCAGGTATATATCTTACATCATGTAGAATCAACTCAAAACCAATATATATTTGTATGCATATATCTCTAATTCCAATAATTTTAGGCTCAATCTTACTGTCCATCTTCATTATGCCAAAATCACAAAACGACATGCTAAAGCATTCTTTTAAAGAAGTTGTATGATGTGTAACATCTGAATCAACTATCCACTTAATCGAAGAGTCTGTGAAGTTGCACTTTTCATTTTCATATGAAATAAGTACAAGTTTACCGTCTAATGTCAATATAGTAGTACTCTAGTTGTCTTCATCTTTCTATTTCATTTTATTTTGTTGCTTCTTCTTGTCTCTACAATTTTGTTTCATATGATCTTTCTTACCATAATGGTAATACGAAATTTTTTCTTTGGATTATGAATTATCACCATGACCCTTAAGAGTTAAGACATTTGCTTTTATCTCTCTCCTATGTTCTCTATGACAAGAGCTTGTGGAGTATCTTTTCCCATGCTATTCCTTCATAGTTCTTCATTGAACATACAATCTTTAATCATGAAAAGTAATACAATACTATTAGAAGCAGAATTGATGAGTGTTATCATCAAAGTTTCTCACGACTTATTAAGGAGCTTAGGAGAATTAGTCCTTGCATCTCATCATCAAGATATCTTTACTACTCCTAATTGATTTACTAAATCTTGAAATCCACTTAGGTGTTCAATAATAGAACTTTTATCTTGAAATTTTAAGTTCACCAATTTTATAATAGCAAGGGCTCTATTTTGAATTATATTTCTTTTACATAAATTTTGCAATTTCTTCTGCAAAACTTGTGCATTTGCCTCTTAAGCAATATGATGGAAAACATGATGTAACAATCTTACAATCTTTCTATGCATATTTTTCCAACTACCAGTAGTTTTTTTAGTAGACTTATTATCTCCTAACTCAACGTGATCAAATAAATCCTTGTAGTTAGAGAACATGCTCCATCATTCCTTTCCAAACTGAATAACTATATCGGCGTCAGTTTGATCATCCCACAAATAATTTTTCTCTATTTAATTCACACAAAAAAAGAACATCCAAATCAACCTCCCTTAATAGCACTTGTTGAAAATTCTCCCTCGAGATTCTATGTATGAATTAAATAATCCAAACTAATATTGTGCATAGAAAATAATGTAGACAATAAATTTTACCTGAAAAATCCTTCAACAAGAAGTTGAAAGACAACAAAGCAATAAAAAAATAATTTTACTATATCAAGAATGAAGTATAAAGTCTTTCAATTTTTTTTCCAAACCCTAAATAATAATCGAATGGGAATAAATCAAAAAAAATTCTTTGAAAAATCCTAAAATAATTAATAAAAATAATATCACTTATTATCATGATTCTATGTAATTGCAATATCAAGAAACCTTCATAGATCCTCCACTTTGTTCTTGATTTCGTGTTGTTCAAGAAGAATCTCTCCTTTTTCTTTCTCAAAAATCATCTTTTCTTCTCTCTTACTCCCGCTAACAAAAGAGATCAATCCCTCTTTTTTCTATGATATCATGGACTTAGAAACATCAAGAGGGAAAAAAAACTTTTTTCTTTCTTATTGATATGTCTCAATCACACCCTTCTATGGAGAGAGAGTTCTATTTATCCCATGTGGTTCTTATAATCCATCTCAAACTCAAACACCTAAGTCAATTTAATTTAATTTACCTAAAACTTATTTGGGCCTCATGGGCTTAAAGCACAACAATTGTATTATATATAATTTTAATGTTTTGTTGATGTGATTTTTGTAATTTAAATCGTGGTAGAAAGAGGAGGAATGTTGAGTCCTTTAATCGATTATAGATGATAAGGAGAATTTGTATGCATAAAAAATAGTTTTTGAAATACATTTAAGCACAATTTCATATCTTATTAGATCATAATTCTTACCATTCATGTCTCATCCACATAGTTTTGTTAGTTCCATGTATTTTGTTTCTATTTTGTGCAGAAAGGATTTTTTTAGTTATATAGTGTTTTTGTTTCATTTTAAAGAAATATAGAGGGGATCAGGGCTGAGCATGACCCGGTCATCCCGGCCCAGTCCGACCTATTTTTTTGAGAATTTTCCCGGTCCAGAATATATCCAGGTCGGGACCGGTCCCGGTTCAAGGAACTCGAATTTAGTTCCAACCCGATTATCTTATATTATAATATACAAATATATTATAATATATAGATATATTATAATATATTTATATGTAATATTTATATATTACATTATAATTTTCTTTCATATATATAATATATAAACTGATTTTATTATAATGCATAATAAAAAAGAGTTATAGTTACTAATAATTAATATTTATAAATACTATAATTTTTAAATCTGTTTTGATATAATATAAATAAATATAATTGAGTCAACCGGGTTATCTCAATTAAATTCTTGGTTAATTCGGGACGACTCGATCCCAGACCTGGCCGGAACAAGGTTCGAGTCTCATTTTTTGAGCCCCGACCAAAATTGTGTCGGGACCGAGTCGAGGGAGACCCGGTCCGGGACCCGGTTTTACTCAGTCCTAGAATGAATACATATTTGTATGATCCACAACTTGCACCAACCTAGTGACAATCAAACAATTTGCGTAGAAGAAGATAGATGCAAAATAGAAAAAAATTGCAGTTGCTTAATTTTGATGATAATTAGGATGCAACTAAATGGATAGAGGACATTTAGAAGCTTCGAAAGTGAGAAGAGGGGGAAACCCCATTTGGGAAGGAGGTGACGGGAGTGATCAAGGACAAGGAGACACCACGAGATTAAGGCAACATTATTGAAATAGGACCAGATCGGGTGGTTCGATTAGTTCAATCGCGAACCAGCTCTTGGTCTGATTCATTCGACATCAAAACTTGAATGATTGAAGTAGCTTGAATCGGTTCGAATTGGGCACAATTAGTGAATCAACGAACCAACCAAAAAAGTGTTTAAGTTTATCTTTTTCTTAAAAAATAAATTAAAAATGAAAAATTGTTGTAAAGATGGAAGGAAATAATTTGTAAAAAAATAATTAAATGGAGAAGGAAAAAACAAAATTTTAAATAAGAAATAAATTTTGGGAGAAGAAGATATAGAAATAAAAAAAGGAAAGAGGTGAAAATAAAAGAAAGCTAAGTAAAATAATAGGAAAGTTAATCATGATTTGAATTAACATAATTAATATAGTATTATATAATTGTAATATCAACCATCATGATTTTTGGGTAAACATTAACTTTCAAATACATAATAAATATTTTTTTAAAAAAAATGGGTTCAACCTTAAATTTGAAAGAATAGGAAGGTGAATAGATATTGAAGAAATGTAAGGATTTAAAAAAAAACAGGAAAAAAATAAAAACAATAGGCAAAAAATAAATGTAAGAGGGAATTAATAGAAAAATAAATGAAAATAAAAAGTAAAGTATGAAATAAGAATAAGCTGAAAATTAATAGCAAATTAATGCAAAAAAGTTAATATAGCAACAATAGTATTATATGATTAATAAAAATAAAAATAATATATCAATCTTATTATTTTGAATAAGAATTAACTTCTAAACGCACGATAAATAATAGTTGATTTTAGTATCAAATTATTAGTAGGTTATTATTAAAATTATTGGATATTATATAGTATAAATTCTGCTGCATATTTTAGATTATTATAACTAATATTATTTTAGTAAAAAAAATTGGTTCAGCCTGATCGAACTCAATTGAACTGATTCAACTGTGATCCAATTGGACGTTTGATCTCATCTCCGATTGGGTTTCTAAAAACATTGATTGAGGAGGTTGTTGAGTAGTTGCTCTTAAACATTTCAAGAACTTCATTTGTATTTATTTTTACAATGTTGAATTAGATTAGTGTTGCTATGATATTAGTGGATTTTTGCAGTTAAACTCTTATTCTATAGTTAGTCAAAGATAGGGTTGTTTGGGTGGCAAATCATTACTTTTGTATTTGATCTTTAATCTATAATGCATCATTTTGTTTTCTACTATTACTCTATGTAATTTTTTAGCATGGCATTTTATGATTGGATGGTTTTATACTAAGAGGTCATTTCCATTTTGAATCTTCACTCGCATTTTCATGAAACCCAAATGATTGATCTCCATGAAAGAGGGAGGGGTAACTCAAAGAGCATCGAATCGAAAAGTTATTTTTCATAGGGTTTATCAAATTGTTCATATTTAAAAAGATGATTTCTAATGACTATGACTAATTTGAGAGGATAGAAAATTTGATATGCACCGTGCACTTATCAAGAAAGTTAATTATTGTTGCTCTTAGTTGATTTTTATATAGGGCCTTAGATTTGTAACTATTTAGATCATTGGCGATGCCAAAAGATTGAGACATTGAGAATGTGGGAGAGCGGAGAAAAAACCACTAATTGTTCAGTGAAAAGATATGGTTAATGTAACGCCCCAAAAAATACACCATTCCACAGCAGAATGCGCCTCTGGAAATGCTATGGGAACTTACTTACATGGCAAAAACTTTGACTTAGACATAGACTTTGATTAGTCAAAGAAGAGAATATAATTTTGCTTGTGATGAAATACAAACAACAACAATAAAAATGAATATTCAAATATATTTTTGTGAAAGTGTTGAAGAGATGATAGCATACGAGTCCCACATTTCACTAATTCGTTACATGAGTCTAAGTGAATTCACAATGGGAGAGTACAATTTAATGAGACAAATAACGAAAAGAGACTTTGGTGTCCATGTGCTGCAATATCATCACGAGCATCTTATGCCACACGCGCTCTATTATTAATTTCTTGCACAATCGAATTATAGGGGAGAAGTGCTCCGATGAGCTATAATGCCCAATATGTGAACGAATCGAAAAAAATAAGAAAATATCATGACACTCGATATAAGACATCATAAGAATATATCTCGTGATCAGATTATTAATTAATCATGAAAGATGGATAAGATTCATGTGAAAATAAATAAGTAGAGCCTATTGTCAATCATTATTAGTTAACATATAATTCTTAGATTAATAGCATACATCATTATCATCATAATACAGCAAGTGGATCAAAGAGTGAACCATACATCATGTCATATTTTTGCTACTATATCATATTTTACTTTTACTTTCCTTGCATCACTTTTATCATATGAACTTTATTTAAGCATCATTGCATACTTGCATCATATGCACTTTGCATCACTCACATCATGTGTACTTTATTTTCATCATCATTGCATAACTTGCATCATCATCATCATCATCATTACTTCATTCATAATTAATGCTTGTCTAGTTATTTATGTTCGTTGTTACATTTAGTGACTTTGTCATTTTGGGTGACTTTGCATAAGAGTGTTCATCTTTAGGTTCGTCCAGGCTCAGGATTGCCAAACAAGCCTCCTAGGGGGGAAGGATACACGTGAATCATTTTTGTTGTATGGAAGGAAGGAATTCATACAATGAGAAATATATAGGTTAGTTGCAGCTACACTACAAATCCCAAACATAATTCGCCGTAGCTTTAATAATATCACTCCTAACAATCGGCACACAATGACGACATCTTTATTAAATCTTATGTTCTTTATATAATTCATAATATATCATAGAGTCAGTCATAAAGCATAGACATCATATTATGAACAAATAAAAGATTAGAGCTCATATGAAATATCATAATATATATAACATCAGATTATGGATCAATAATGATCAGGGTCATGTGAAGTTTTATAACATAAATCATCATGATATGAATCTATAATAATCATGATTCGAAGTCTTATAACATTAACATCATCGTAATATGAATCAGCAGTGATTATGGTTCATATAAAGTCTTATGACATAGACATCATTATGATATGAACCGATAATACTCAT
Organism: Pontederia paniculata; assembly: GCA_001647135.1. Taxonomy (NCBI): domain Eukaryota; kingdom Viridiplantae; phylum Streptophyta; class Magnoliopsida; order Commelinales; family Pontederiaceae; genus Pontederia; species Pontederia paniculata. The sequence continues at coordinate 12,002 of LTAE01003730.1, forward strand.
AATTCATATAAATTTTTATAACTTGAATGACATACTGATATGAACAATATAATGATCATGTTCATATAAGGTATTTTGACATTAGTATCATCATATAATTTTTTCATACTTCTTAATCAAGATGATTAATAGGAGGATCATAAAAAAAGATTAAATAACCATGTAGAATCATTGATCATGCCAAGTAGAGATGAAATCAAATTAAATATTTAACCATTCAAATCAGAGATGAATCATATAGTAAAATTAAAATAAAATCATTTCAGGTCAAGAATTTAATAAGGGCATTAAGTGATCCCAAATCTGATATAAAATCTTATATGACGCATGAGAGATTATGTAGTCCTCATATATATTATGACATTACATTATGGATTCAGAATGATCAGAGAAGAATATCATAATTTATTCATGAAATTTTCTCTTAAGATCTAAGAGATAAATAATATGATTCATCATTAAGGCAGACAAGTAAAATTATTAAAATTTATTTATAATAACAAAAATGTCATCCTTAAATACATATCTTTTTGGACAATTTTAAATAAGATAATTATTTTCGGCTTTGGACAGATATAACACAATATCAATATAAAAATTCTAACTAAATTAACATATATCCATTAGAACAATTCTATTTTTCATTCAAAATAGACTCCGAGAGATTGACATATAAAATTTTCATATTTTATCTCCTTATCATTTATCCTTAAATAAATCCTACAATATTGTCTCTCTATTTCATATTGAGCATTCTAATAGTTGAACCTTAAAACATTCATAACACCGTATAAAATTATCCTTTTTATGTCATTCAAAGTTATAGTATAAGATAACACCGAATTGTACCTACTCTATAAATTACATATCATAATTCAACTATTTAAATTTATAACATATTTTACAAGTGGGAGATGCAACACCTCAAGACAACTGACATAGAGTTAGTATTTGGATCACAATAGTTTTTAATAAACCTCATATCAAGACAAAATCAATTGCTAATGAAATGAGTCGTCAAGGGTTACACGTCCATATATTATTTCTAATTTTTAGACAAGTATAACCTATTAAAAATATATTCTAAATAGTGACTAAAAATATGGAATTAATTAAATAACATGTATCTAACAATATAAACATTAGATCTTATTGATCTATGATATTAAAATCTAATTTATATATCGATCTGTATTTTTATTTTAAATAAAATCTTTAAAACTTGAACCTCACAAGATCAAGTCTGAAATCATAATGTGGAGAAATAAACGGTGTTCATTCCCAGAATCATCTCATTGTTTTCCTCTCCCCTAGGCGACATCGTCTAGTACGACTACGACAGTGTTTGGGGAGGCAGACATTTGGTTCAAACGCTCCCCTCCCCTCTCACATGAAATGCTTGAGAGAGAGAGAGAGAGAGAGAGAGAGAGAGAG
>LTAE01003730.1:22889-35847 GCA_001647135.1 Pontederia paniculata
TCCTCCTTTAATGTTGGTCGACCACTTCATATGCTTAGGACGACCATTGCACACATGTAGTTCTTCTGAGATATCTTATGTGTGCAGAGGTTGTCCATTCCTTTAGCCTTGGTTGACCTATAAACTCTAAACCTGAAAACATCCTATTACAAAAATCAGCTCAACAAGTTCATCAGTATAGACAAAGTTTCCTTACAAATTTGTGATCATCAAAAAACTCTCGAGATCCTAGATTCAACAGAAAGTTCACACCTCGTCAATACTAACATATTAGCAACAACTGAAAAAGAAATTTCTGGATGTGATATCAATTCTACAGTTTCACAGCTAAGTTTTATCATCACACAAATTGAAGATGAAAAATAATTTTCATAATATGAAGCAAAGCACATAGTACAACACCAAGTTGATTTATACCAAAAATTGGATGAATTGAGAGAATCAATATCAGAAGTTGTAAATGAGGAAATTCTCAACTCTATTTTTGAGAAAGAGAAAGTTATCCTAGAAGTATCACTAGTTGAAAATTTTCTTAAATCTTCAAGAGAAATTTTGAGAGAAAGATCAATTTATCTGCCAATCAATAGAAGATTTCATTTCAATAGAAGATGCTAAAAGTCTAATATGACCAGTCATTTTTCATATTTATGGGGGTATTATAGAGGTTCCACATAAACATGTCATTTGTGGAAGTTTTGCAACAAATACCTTCTTATGCTACCTTCTTAGATGATGTTCAGAATCAAAATCTTCTTGAACAGTGTGTGTTATCTAAGGGGTCTGAAATATTCTTTATCTACAATAAAAAGACTGAAGCATGGCATGATGAACAAATGTTACATATAAAAACTCCAACAGGAAAGCAAGTTTTGTTATTTTCTAAGAAGCTGAAATTCCTATGGTGGAATCCTTTGAAATTTGATAAAGCTTTCAGTTTGGGCTTCATTGTAATTGTTTATGACAGAAGAAAAATATTCAAAGTTAATGAACATTGTTTGAGATATAATCAACCAAGAGAAAAATTGGATAATACATAAAAAAAACTATGAAGTTGCCTCCACCTCCTGGATATAATTGATAGAGGATACCAAGTCTAGTCTAGCATTATAAACAATGACACTTATTGGAATGAAATTCAATCTAATAATTTTTACTTTTTGTTTCTTTTACTTTGGGTTTGTAGAAATCAAATAAAACACCTTCAATTGCCCCCAACTGAAGACGATATGCCCCCAACTGAACTAGTAGAAATTGCTGATAATGACAATCCATAAAGCTGCCCTCAGCCACACATCTCCACACAACTAAGAACTTCAGCCTCTCCCATACTTAGATCAACATTGGGGACAATGTTGAATTTTGTTTGGGGGAGCCAATGGTATGACCAACATTCTTAGAACTCTAGTTCATCTTTGTCATGCCTACTTTTTTTATTTGTCAAAATCTCTCTTTTACAACATGTAAACACATGTAAACACTTTCATATGTCTTTCCTTCTTTATGATCGTATCATGATTTTAGCATAAACACTTTTGCTCACTTAACCTAGAATTGGAAGGTATTATGCAACCATACTAGCCATTACACTCTCATCTTAAGTTGTTAGAGCCTTTGGACATTCCTAAAACGAATAGAACCAAGAAACATCATTGCCCCTAAGTGGAACCAAAACTCATAACAACTGTGATGATACCGTGGTCATGCTACTCTTTAGGCTATAGCAAACCTTGCATTTATTATTGGTTTATTATCAAGCACTATCTATGTATATTCTTCCATAAAAAAAGCTGTTAGTAACCCTCTTCAAAAGAAAAAAAAAGAAAAAGGGTCAGTAACCCAGTTCAAAATGAAAAAAAAAGAAGAAAGAAAAGGGTTAGTAACTCTCTTTGAAAAGAAAAAAAATTGGGTCACTAACCCAGTTTGAAAAGAAAAAAGGAAGAAGGGTTAGTAACTCATTGTTGCTTGTGAATAAACCATCATTAGTCCAATTTTTTTCTCCAAGGATTGTAGGTCCAAGGGAACGGCTATGGGAAGGGATCATCCAATTTTGCATCTTCAAGTGTGCACTTAGGTTTCAGTTTTAGTGGTGTTCTAGGAGGAGGCTAATAACTGGTTAAGAAAATGCAGTGATGACCGAGGGTCTAATTGATTAAGGAGAGTTGTGTTGGCTATTATGTGTTTATTTTGTAGCTGATTTGAATTACACTTCTTTTGTCTTAAAATTTCTAACTCTTTGTTTGAGGACAAGCAAAAACTTAAGTTTGGGTGAATTATGATGATAAGATATTTATCCTAAATTTTCTTATGTAAAGCTTTATTCTCACCATGAATTTCACACCTTTATATGCATATCATCACATATTTTTATAGTCTTTGCATATTTTGAAATTTTCTGGATACAAATACATCTTTTTACTTTCTAGATCCTTTTAAGTAGAATTATGAATGATAATATTTTATTTTTCCTGCAAGAACCTAGCTGAGGTCGACTTACACTTATGCATGAACATCGAACCTAGGGGCACCCTGGAAATATTCATACCTTGACATTGCTACCAGACAAAATACACAAAAGACAAATTGTAATTGCCTCTTATTAAAATATTTCTCTGCCATATTCCTGAGCATTTTTTGCAGGAAATGACAGAGGATAGGTGTCAAAAGGGCTAGTGAGGACCATTATGATATAAAAGACAAATGTAGATCACTTCTGTGGGGGGTTCCCACTTCTGAGAGGAAAGGAGCCACCATTGGAGAGAGCTTGAAGGTTTTACCAATTGAGAAGAGATCCACAATTGGGTTTTATCTGGTTTGGTTCTGAATTGCAGTGAAGGAAGGAGAATGATTCATTGGGAGGCATTATCGACTTTTGCATCTTGAGATTTTGTTAGTATTTTTATTATGGATTTTTGTTTCTATGATCATTTGATGTTTGTAATGACTGTTATTGGCTGATCGTTCAAACCTGAACATGGGATGATTTGAGAACTCTAACTTGTTATTTTGAACTACTCTTTTAATGATTTAATATTTCTATTTAACTTTTCAATCTTCTCTTGTATAATGTGCTATTTACATGTGTTGTTTTTGATATTATGAGTTGCTTGTTATCCTATTCTCGGTGGAAGGTAGGAGCCGAGGGGAGATGCCCTTTCTATTGAGAAGAGGTAGTGTGTAGATCATATTATCTTGTAGTTGGATTGTTCTTCGCATCTTTGTTGCAAACCTATTTCGAGAAGGAAAAATATGTTGCAAGGGCCCTACAAGGATCCGAGGGGGGAGTAGAGTCTTAAGAGGTGTGATTTGCATTTCATCTTCACAAGGTTGAGACCGAGAGGGAGAAACCCCTCTATTTAAGGGATCCTTGCGCGGCCGAGAGGTTCCAATGAAAACCTAGAGTTGATTGGAGAGGTGTTTTCTAATGCGTCGAGAGATTGCATGTGAACAACTTCTAGGGATTTGAGTTGCGCAGCTTGACTATGAGAGTAGCTGGGTTTGTCATCTCAATATCTCAGGTCATCATTGTTTGAGCTTCATGTATCAGTTAGCAATTAGAGTTTGAAAAAAACTTTCATGTCCCGGCTATCTCTCATATTTGAGTTATTCATCTTCTTTCGTATTTGTTCTGCTCCATTTAAATCTTAAAAATACCAAAAATATTTTATTTTATTTTCCTTTTCATATTCAAGTTCCATTTCATCTAATTTTTTGCATCAGATTTTTCCTCTTTATATTCGGTTCGTGATCGGATAGAGTAGTTGGATCTGTAAATCTAATTTCGTTGTGAATTCGATCCTAAAATACTACAAGAAAGACTGTATACTTGTCATTGGAGTTGTGTGTTTAGATTAATTTTTTTTTAGACTTGTTGATAAGTTTTCTCTATTCGATTGCTCCCAAGTCCAAACTATCACACCTTGAACATTGAAATTAGGTGGCCTCTCTACAACATAGATTTTTGCTCATCAATTAATTAACTTAAATCCTATTTCAACTTTTTATAGACTTAAATTTCAACATATTTTGCTATATTATTATATATCTTTTTATTAATTTCTTCACAGTCATGATCATCATCATGAATCATGAGATCTAGCTGTATATAAAGAGGAACGTACTAAGGGGCAGCTACGGCAGGGTTAAACGAATAATAAAGCCACGGGGAAATGCCATTGAGAGGAGGAGAGACGTCTCAGGATCAGGGTTAGAAAGGTGCTTATTGCTGGCTGGCTAAAGGACTCTTTTCTTCCTTGGACGTCATGTGTCCTTAATTGTCTTCTCTATTTCTCCATCATCGTAATGGAATCAACTAACAGTAGCTCACATGTGTGTGTCAGCAAGATGATGAATTTTATTTGATTATCGATCTTGTAAATTTTTTTTTATGATTCTAATAACCTTAATTGGGTGCATGTGAGTGTTAATATTAGTCTCAAGATTGGCCTCCCTCCTCGTCATACAAGAAATTTAGAAGAAGGCAAACTACGTACACGAGTAAAATGAGACAAGTAATGCTGATTGTTGATCGTCTGCACGACGAATCACGACACCCCTCCTGATGATCATCCCATTGATGGCCCATGCCATTCCATCCTCCACTACACCAACTCCCATGCAGCAGCAGCAGCAGCAGCAGATGGATTGGGGATGAGGGGTCCGTTCATGCCATGCTTGCATGTCCTGGATGGAGTGGAGATGTTCCTGGCGCCATACCATTCTTTCGGTGCATGTTTCTAAGTTCCTCCACTCGTTATATCGTTAGATAAGAGCATGCAATTGTTTTCTTCCTGACTCTTTATCCGTCATCGGGCACAAATATGGACAGTTGAAAATATAACATTAAGTAAGCAAAGCTAAAAAATAATATTTTATAAAAAAATATTTATAACAAATAATTTAACGGAATTTTGAATAAAATCTGATGAGGACTTGAGTGATAAAGAAAAATAAATTGGAAAACTTAAATTTTTAATATTGTAATTTGATATTAGATGGAAAAAAAATGTTATAATTGATAGGAGGGGATGTAAAAATATAATCACTAAAAAAACAAACCTATTCATTAATCCCTTTGTAAGTGCCTCTAATGGATGATGTCTTGAGCAACAAAGCCAACAAACAGATAGGAGAGGAATGAGAAAAAAAAAGTAGTTTTTGGTGTTGTAAAAGATTATTTACAATAGCGTCTTTTCCGTTGGTTTCATGTTTGTTGTTCCTGCTGCAGGCCGCAGAGTTATACGCCTTGCCGACTCCGAGGAGTACTTGATAATGAAACAGTGAAATGATTGCCTTGAACGAGAAAACAGTGCAAGTTACTGAGGGCAACAGTTGCAAGACTGGAACACATTAATAAACAATGATGGAGAGTCCCTTTACTTCAGCCGACCATCGTACTATCTTACTCTCATATAAAAGCTTCCCATCTGTGCATTGATGCCGATCAAAATAACAGTTCTTTTGGAAAAAAAATTTTTTCAATTAGAGGAAGAAATAAAAGAAGACCAATTTCATGACGAAAATTAAATACGAAACATGATGCAAATAGTTCTCCTGGATATTTTTTTTCCAATTGTAAACGAAAATTAAAATTGTAGAAACACGAATATAGGAGGTAATTGGCACATGTCCAGATCCAATAAGAAGTCACAAAATTAAGTTTCAAATAGAAAAATTAAAACATAACACTGAAAGAAAATAATGGAACACAAACAATTATTGCTCTACCAACCATAATATTCTTTTTGCTATAGACATTAATATTCAGAAGGCATTTAACTAAATCTAGTTCAAGGGGAATAATCTTTCTTTGATACAAGATGGAGGTGAAGATGAAAATTAAAGGTTAGCGGCAATTTAGACTCAGCAAACAACCGGCCACAGCATAAATATAAATAAAGGTCCGATATGGAGTTTGAATGTAGTTTTCTGATACAACTCTTGAAACACAAATATTAGAAGCACCACTGGCACTGATGTACCCATCTGGTAAGTGTGCAACTTCGATTCAGGAGGCATGATTAATCTGAATAACCTAACTAAAGGGTACAACTGATACAACATGAATCTTAGATTTATTTTGTATTCTATTTTACATATGTGCACTGAGGTATCTTCATGGTTAGTATCTGATAAAAAATGGAAATGGAAATTCCTGTAAGAAACCAACTAAAGTTTAAGCAACAGAAACACGATCTCGCACTTTCAGGACCTTGCACAAAATATCTGTAATAGAAAGACAAATGCATAAGAGATAAATCATCAACAGAGCTACATTTACAAGAAACTATAGACAAGAAACTTACAAGAAAATGGAAAATAAATAGCTTTACTCCCTCTTAAGAAAAAAAGCTGAGATGCCAACTACTAGTATTACTGGTAAAACAAAGAACATTAATCAATATAATTTCCTGTATGATAAATCCTACCTGTAAATGATGAAAGCTTAAGAAATAAATGAAAGCATATATACTGAGAACAGAATCTTTTTCTCATAAACTACCTGATTAACGAAATTCATCATGATAGTTATAATCATCTTCCTCACTAAAAATAGCACTGTAGAACACATAAGGGTTCTCAATCATCTCTTCCAGATTCAGGCGCCCATCTTTATCCACATCTGCCTGCATAGCTCCAAGTATTGTTGATAGCTAAGCAAATCTCATCGCCAGAGAAGGGTGAGAAGGAGAACATGAAAGTGCTGTGATATGCATGTTTATTAAGAAAAGCAGGAACATACACCCCTTCAAAAAAAATCTGGTATAATATATAAGCATTGTAAGGATAATATGAAAGTAGTGTCCTTTTTTTTGCAGAATTTGTCAAACACATGTTCAATATTTCGAAACAAGAGGTTGTTGGAAATCAGGTGTAGTGAAAACTCTATAATCTGTTATTCCACAAATTTGAAGCTTTACATTAAAAACATGCATGCTAAAATCATGTATGTTCAATCAAGGTGAGCATTCAGGTAAGATAATGCTACTACAAAACATCACCTTCCAAACTGTGCAAAGAAGTGAGCACACGACCAATGTAAATGAGAACCAACTGGTACATGTAGAAATCAATCAAGGGAAATTAGACTCGAAGATGGCTTAACATGCTGAAGGGTTTAAAGGCACAAATCCTAATTGCAGTACAGGAAAAGATTTTTTAATCTGACGAACATTTCATGTAAACTTCTTCTAATCTTCTCCACATGCACAACATGTGTGTGATTTGAAATGCTCCATCTTTAACAGATCACAAGAGTATAAGGCTACAAAATTTGGTTCAAGGGAACATTCAAGATATGGAGGCATGTATCGTATTAGATGCCAATGAGGGAAATAAAATGTGCAATATGAGATTGTATACGGGGACCACCATGACGATATAACATAAAGAAAAAGTTTGACTAATAATACATTCTAAATACAAAGAGACACGTAGGAAACCACATCTCAAATACATTATAGCAAGATACCTGGGAAAGAAAAATCTAAGACTACACCTCAACTACATGTCTAGGGTCCACAAAGACATCTCAACTACATTATAGCCACATCTCAACCACTTCTTATGTATCCTCTCAAAAATAGATGTAAGCATCATTTGCAGTTCTTTGTTTTTGGAGAGTGAGAGAGGGGTTGCAGGTTTCTAGTCCAAAGCGTCTGTACCATCATTGTATCTACAATTTGGTAAACTGCAAGATTGCGCCATGTGGAAAGCATATTTCATGATTTGAGCCAGTATAAGGGTACAAAACCAAGATCCTTTGGTTTATAAACATTCTGTGCTTCAGTTGTAGAAAATCACATGGAAAAAATGGAACCCATGATGAAAGCATTGGCCACCGAACTTTAGGGTAAAAAATATGTCTAAACTCAGACTTTTCTACAGATTGACAGTTCTTCCCTTCGTTTTCAAAAGTAATAGTTGCACCTTTGGCTTTGTGAAACTTTATCAATTGTGTCTCTGTTATTACTCTGTCCAAATGCTGCTTAGCTCCTATGAGGTACTGATTATCTGGATAAACAATGCTACAAGATTGAATGTGTTTCTGATATTTTTAGGATCTATCAAAACTTGCAGATTATTTTCAGTTGGCCATGTACTAGTGCTTGATCATGTGGATTAACTATCCAAAATTTGTGCAATTGCATTGATTATCTAGGATAAGCAATTTCAAGAAATGTACAATGCATCATTTTTGGTTATTAAAAGATGATTATACAAAAGCATAATGCAGAGCAAAACTTCTTAGTTTACATGTGCAAATGCAGATTATATTTTTAATGCCTATTTTTAAAAGTGAGCAGTTATGAAAAAAAAAACATACAAGAAACGGAGAGAATAGTGTTAACTAAGCTATCTATATGTCAGAGACATCATGTCCTTTTTGTTCTAGAAAAAAAAAGACTACGAATAGATATAATACAGAAAAAAGAGTAGTTACAAGGAACTATCTTAATTTGCATGTAATGAATATCATGCTTATGATGTATCTGTTTATAAGAGCATTTATGAGAAAAAGAATATAAAAATTGAACATAACAGCGCTTCTGAGAGGTGGCAGGCTGATCTTGATCATAGTGGTCCTATTAGCTTTACCGGTTCATAAAATGTCCGTCTTTAAAATGCCAAATGATGTCATTCTTCATATTGATACACTTCGATGGAGATTTTTATGGTGAGATGGGAACACTATAGTCTGAGCTATGCATTTGGTTTCATGGGCAAATATATGTAGACCAACATCGGAAGGTGGACTTGGAATTCAATCACTCAAAGAGATGAACAATGTGCTTCTTTCAAAATGGCTGGTCCACGTAATGAGGTATGATGAAGGTATATGATCTGCAGTGATAAATGCATGCTATGGCAATTGTTTACGTGGGAGAGGCGGTTGGTGAAAACATATGGGGCTTCTTCTTTGTGGAAAGGGATTGCAACAGTAATGGCTCGTGCCAACCTTTTTTCTGCCCTTCTTTGGGTTCAACAATGGATTTCAGCTTTTGGGAAGATCCTTGGGCTACAACAGAAGCGCTATCAACTTTATTTCCTATATGCTCTAGCGGCAGATAGACAGTCTGGTGGCTTCATATTGGTCAGGTTCCTTGGTGACAAACAACGTCTGGACCCCCAAGTTTGTCTCAACACTCTCAGACCACAGAGTGGACTTTCTTCTAATGTGGAGGGTATTACTCCTGTTGCAGATCAGCATGATGCATGGATATGGAACATTGGTGTTTTTTCAGTCCATAAAAATGACTATAATATCCTGACTGCAGAAAACCAGATCAAAGATGTAGAGCTGCAGACAGATTGTTCTCTAAGGCAGCGTTTGGCAGCGGGAACCAGCTCCAAATTCCGGCCTGGTTCCCATCAGTTCTGGCAATCAATCTGACGCTTGTCACGGGAACCCAAGGGTGAGAACATGGGGCTATGTGATCCCGGGTTACTGTTCCTGCTGAAAGTGTGAGCCGACCTTTATTGTTTCTTTTATGTGACGTTCCTTCTCTCTCTCCTCCCTTCTTTTTTCTCTCAGCTTTTATTTTTGTTCACTTATTAGCTTAATTTTTAATTATAATTTTGAGCTAACTTAATAATATAATTACAAAATGATTAATTAACTCAACATTTTTCTATCTTCTTAGATTATTTTATCTTAATTTAATTTTGTTTTTATTTGATATCTTCATAAATTACATTTAATTTGAGTTTAGAATAATACATAAATTATTTACCTCATTATAATTATTATGCATGAATTAATCTGAGTCATCTGACATTATTTATTATTTTATTATATTTAATTATTAAAAAAATAGATATTATATTATGCTATTTTTTATTAAAAAATAAATTATTATAATATTTTAATTTAATATAATGTATTTTTTTATTAGAAAATATAATTTATCTTTCTGTTTCTTACATTTTATCCAAACACCCACTATAACTTATCTATAAAATCAACTTTTTAATTCTCATCATTACTTTTTAATTCATCTAAACATCATTAAAACTAATCTATCAATTAAACTATTCATCAAGAAACTCATTAGAACTCAAGTTCTAGCATTCAAACGCTACCTAATATGGCAAGTTAGGATTCCATAAGGATCAAAATATTTGCATGGTTATAGCGAAAGGGCAGACTCCAGACAAGAACCTATGCTTCTAACTTTTTACGTGGGAAAATTAGGTGCAAACCTCTTGTGTTTTTTGTGATACAACAACAGAGGATATCAATCATTTGTTTTTCGAGTGCTTGGTGGCAAGAGAGGTGTGGCACAGATCGTGTTGCACATGGCCCGACTACAGGTCAGCTTCGGATTTTTGGAGATCTTTTAGAGCAGGCGGCCAAGAGTTACAATTACAAGTATATGTGTTTTTTCCTGGGGGGCCCTTTTGCTTTTAAACGTAATGGGTGCATTTTTTGGCGTGAGAGGTGTTATGTCAAAAACATTTTAATTATTTGCGAAAAATATGTTGAGAGACTGGACGAGGGGTTGAGTATATTTGTACTGGCATGTAATAGCATTTACTATCCTTTGCTCTTTAAAAAAACAGTGTCAACCTAGTTATTCGCATGTCAGCAAGAAACAAATAATTTGCAGTGTTTAATTAATCAGACCTGTGAAATCACATAACCAGCCTGTTGCTTCGCGTAATAATGCTCTGATGGATGAATTTCACCAATTATCGGTTCTAGCTCATCTTCTGACAAGAAACTGAAAAGGTAAAGGTCACAAGACTGAATATTTTAATACTGCTAGCAACCACTTCTCTCAAAGAAATATACCCATCGTTGTTCCGGTCAAGTTGTGAGAATAACTTTTTAGCTGGTGCTTCTGCATTAGCATCTGAGTTATGTGTCATGTTATAAACGTCATCGTAGTTCCTAATTGAGTCAAATAAACCATTAAAGAACTCTTGAAAGTTAAGCTTCGCATCATTGTCCCTGTCCCTTTCCCTGAGAAGACAAACAAGAAGCATGTCATCGATAATGTTAAAGTATTTGTTATGTGAGAAACTAAGTAATCAAGTCAATGATTTTACTGAAAGTACATGCATCAATATTGGTCATTGCAAATCAAGCACTAACATAATAAAATGTAAATGGAGAACTCTGCCAAACATATCTATTTCTCTTTTCTACGAGAAAGCTGCCAAAAGTATTTATACATATAAAGAGATCTGAAGAATTTACATACTTGCTAATCCTGGTATTTAATAGATATCAAACAATATCATTTTAAGAAGAAACAATGAGGAAAACTCAACCTAAGTGAAAACATTTGAATACTTTTTATTTTAATTATGGGTTAGAGTTACAGAATACAATTCCCACACCAAATGACCACATAATAAAACCATGAGAAGAATGTTTTCTTATTAATGACTAAGTAGCCATGTAACAGAAGAAGAATGAATTTAATGTAGAAAACTTGTGTTAATGGAGGAAGAACTTATTACATCTCCCAGTGAACTGTAGCCAAAGTTACCAGAGTTACGAGCAAATTTGAACACTTAAGCCCGAGAACTTAACCATGCTCAAGTTTGACTTGACATTGCTTTTGACTCAAATTATGTGATCAAGCTCAGTTGGGTGACGTTGCTTTTGACTCAAATTATATGACCAAGCTCGGTTGGTAACCAGAACCTGATCAAACTTAAACTAGAGCTATTTTGAACTCTGTCTAAGTTTGAGCCTGCCAAGAAACTTTGTGGATGCAAAGAAAATGGCACACATCCAGCAGATAACTTTAGGTATGGACTTAATAGTTAATACTATGTTGTTATTCATTTTTATATGAATGATAACACAAATATAGAAACACATAGGTATCTAGCACAGACATATAGGTACTGCTTTCTTTCAAAGGAAATTCTATATTATCTATTATCCAAGAAGACTGAAAATTTCCTAATATATCAGATGGAAGATATCCATAGGTGGAGACCTAGGAATATGTTAACTGACACGTATTGATACATAGAGAAGAGGACGAACATATCTCTATCATAGATGGTATACATGGCAAAACTTGGTATCATATCTTCTAGGTTTTTAGCATGTCATTCTGCTGTCATAGTTTTCTACATCTAGAATAATTGGGAGATTGACAACAAATGATCTAAGCAAAGGTTTTTTTTTTGAAAAGGACAAGGATGCCTACAAAGGTTGGTAGAAATCCGTTTGTATTAATTCAAAAGTAAGAACTGTACAAGTGTGATACTAGCATCCCTATAAAGCCGGGGTCTCCCAAAAAGATATTTCCCCTGCCCCCCAAAAAAACTTGACAAAAACTAGCGAAAGCCCCATTCCTCCACTAGCGAGGATATGCGGTGTACAATATTCTCTATATAGAATCTCTCGCCCTAAAAAATTGTGCGGTTGCGCTGCAACCAGATCGCCCATGTAGTAGCCATAGCCCTTGCCCACACTCGCCGCCAATCTGAGTTGGTGTGCAATGAGGCCCAAAAACCATCTGTCCCTGATGTGTCAATACTCCTGTGCCCCGAACAACGCCATACTTCAACGGCGATAGGGCACGTGAGAAAAAGGTGTGCAATATCCTCCTCTGCCGTCCCGCACAATGCACATGTGGTGTCTGCCTGTGGTGCCCAGCGCCGCCCGATATACTCTCGTCAGGATTCTACCCCGCCTGAGGAGCCACGTGAAGATCTTGACTTTGAGGGGTATGTGTAGGCGCCAGATGCGTTGGCAATCAGCTCTGATGAGGTCAGGGGTCGTGCCACCTGGGAGAAGCTGTCTATAGATCCTGCTTGCCGAGTAGTAACCTGCCAACCAACGCCAACAGTCTGGGATGGAAGGATTGGGAGTGAAACTGCCTATCCGCTCCAACAACCTGAGGAACTCTGTGTAACACTGGTCCGATAATCCGGATCTGAACTGAGGGAGCCATATGCCGCTGCCATCTGTAGCTGTTACCGACCAGCACTC
>LTAE01003731.1:23393-52950 GCA_001647135.1 Pontederia paniculata
TATATATATATAATTATTGACGAATCTAAAATTTTAAATAGAACTTGATTAAACTTCTCTTAATAATTGACGAGTCTGAAATCTTAGATAGAAGAACATGAGGTGCATGCTGCATTAACGTGATCCTGACCCTTATACAGTATGTTGGTCAATGATAGGAGAAGTGCTTCAGTCTACGCAAAACCACTTTTTTGGTAGTAAGCCTGATGACAACCCAATTGTAACAAAGAAGCATGCGAGAACAGGAAAACATAAAAAGAAGAAAGGAAAGCTTGCTTCGTAGAATTAGAACAAGGATTCTTTTACTGCCATGCCTTTTAAGACATATTAAAGAAGTGGTCTCAAAGTCTCCGGGTCAGCTACGAAGAGGGCAGTTTCAGCTGATCATACATACGTCCACTCCACATATTCTATTATCTTATAGGTATATATATACAATTTACATCCAAATTATTCCACTTCCACCGTTGAAAGGCTACACTTTATGACTTGCTTGTTTAACTTGCCTTTTCTCTTTTCTGACTTTTTTGTTTCTTCTTTTCTTGAGGATCTTATGGCTTATTAGGAGGAAAGTTCCAACATAGACTCAACTTGATGTCACAGCAAAAGAGTTGTGACGATATCTCTGGCACAAGGGATCCTGTTTGAACTTGCGTGCCCATTGTTATAATTGCACATATCAGATAATGTTAAATATACGAGGGGGGCATACAAAATGATCAAACCCTAGAACATTACATTTGGCTGCACTCGCAGGATCACATGATAACGCCTCTCACGTATTTTGCATGGTGATGATGACGTTCGAGATTAACAACATATAGTTATATTTGTTCATTAAATAACAACTCTATTCAAATTTGGAACTCGACTTGCTAACTTTTTTTTATTCCGAGGTTAATTCTGTTAACTTGTGTGACCGTTATGGTCATTAAGTCGATGATGATTACAAGGGTAAGAGACCATTATGAATATGATCATGTGTAACAGTCGATATAGATAATTATAAGAGACGTGACGGAGGATGGAGGGTGGCAAACACACACGTCAGAATAGCTCTCTGTTGAACAAGGATAAAGCTACGTCCGGATGTTTCCCAAATATTCATCCCATTTTTTATTTCACTGGTATCAGAGCTTGCATCGACGGATCTTCTATTTTTTTTTTTGCAAAAGGAGTAAATAAAACCGTCACCACCACGGATCGATCCGTCGGATCTGCGAAAGCCGTTCCCAAATCACGGCACACGTCCGCTCATCTTCTCCGTTGCTTCCTCTACGGCGGGCGTAGGAGAACCGCGAAGGCATCCCTTTCTTCAAATTCAACTATCAACCAAGTCTGCTTTCATGAATCATTTCTGAATTAAATTAATGTTGGTAAAATTAAAAAGAAGAAGATATTAGTAAGAAATGGTTCTAAATGATAAGTAGTCTTTTTTTTATAGAGCAATATTATCTCGAGTCAATTTTTCTTTTTTTTGATATAATCTCTATATTCAAGAAATAGTATCGATCCACTATTAAGTTCGACTAATTTAATAAAATAAGAAAGTGCGTATAACTCCACTCTAAAATCTCTGCCATCATAACTAATCGTATGATCCGAATACAACCAGTTAACGCTTTCGGACACTCAAAAACTGTTTTATTTTTAAATTCAGACTAGAATTATTATCTCATTCTTATCTCCGAGCTAAGCTCCGTTACCAACTCAGCGAAACTTACGACACACGAACACATCGCATTAAAATCGTGGTCCCAGGAACAGAAGCTTTGATGAGGGGCAGACATGGAGGCCTGTGCATCGTGTAGGGTTGGTGGAAGCCAAAGAGGACCCGCCCTCCATTTCCTCCTGCTAATAACCAGCGCAACCAAAAGGACAACTGCACCACTCTCCCTGCATGCTTCCACTGTTTCATTCCACGGAGGAGGGGCGAAAGAGAGGAGCAAAGCGAGAGCGAGCGAGAGAGAGAGAGAGAGAGAGAGAGAGAGAGAGAGAGAGAGAGAGAGAGAGNCTCACGTCACTTAATTTTGGTAAACTTTGGTTACAACTAAAAAAAAGTAGTAAAGAATTTAATTCACTTTAGAATATAATAATTTGTTATATTTGAAACCAGGGAGGATCTTGTCCATCGAATTAGTCGGCTATATTTGACTATGTTCAGTCTCGAACTCCACTCGAATTTTTATTCCAATGGCCAGATCTTTACTCGGGGGACAGGAGTCGGATATTCTTGAGCTTATCCTTTCTTTTTAATTCCATGTTATTTAATGATTAATATATATATATATATATATATATATATATATATATATATATATATAAACTGAATAGTGATGTGCATATTTCCTTGTAACAAAGGGAAACGAATATTATTATATATACGTGTGCAAGTAGTTGATTATAACAGGGCTGATTAAGAAGGTTGTAGCTAATGATTGCTTCATGCAATAATGACAAAAGGGATTGGTCATTTAGTGTATGTGAATCTTATCAAATTGGAGTTGATTATAAAAAAAGTCAGTCGTTTTTGTATTTTTTTTTCTCTCTTTCTTTGTCTTCAAGAGTCATAAACAGTACAGTTAGCAAATTATTCAAGGGACGCCAAAAGAAAAATCGAACTATTTGTTTTTTCGAGTCAATGACGTTCTTGTCCCCGTTGCCTGATATCATACATGACGATTGCCGATAGAAACACACGGGATGGCAATAAGTAATTGATGTCGCAACATATCGACAAAGTCTATTGCACGATCTCTGCAGTACAATAATCGACTCGCATGCTACATATCTATAATCAATCTAGAATAATATATTTCAACATAAATACTCACATATATGGTTAATTTCATAGAATTCATAATGAAAATAAGTTTCTCTTCTGACCTTTCGTTTCATATTTATTTTCCATAGACGGTGTGTAAAAAAAACATTATATTTGTTTGTGTTTATATTTAATTTTAACATTTAGCATCAAATAACAACTCCGTTGTAGTCTAGTTGGTTAGGATACTCGGCTCTCACCCGAGAGACCCGGGTTCGAGTCCCGGCAACGGAATATTTTTGTTGAGGTAAAATTTTCACTTTTTTTATTTTTCATTTTAATAATTTATTCCACGAGGTGTACAGAAAAATAAATGATCTCAAAGCAATAATTATTAAAGTTTGGGCAAAAAATTTCATTTGCATCATTTAACTCATGAGGTGTAATTAAACAAAGCAACTTATTAATGTTTCAAGAAAATGCTTTGAAAGAGGGAGATTTCTTATGATGTCCGAGACGCATTCTTCTCATATTCCTTTCGTCACTATCATCTATAAATATAAAATACGATCAAGACTAAGGATTTTTTTTTAGATTCGTCTCTCATGCAGATATTGTTCAGTAAATCCTGAGGTAAAAAAAAGACAAAACTGCTCCTGATCTTATAAAACAATTTCATATATGATTAATAGGGATGATCAGCATGAGAAGGTTTTGATAGTCTCAACTCGACAGTCTCAAAAAAAGAAAGAAAGAAAAGATCGAAGTCTCTGTCTTGGCGCAATTTATTGTATGATATATAAATTAATATTTTCTTTGAATTTGTTTTGATAAAAGTCAATTCATTTTTCTTATCTATTGTATACCTTTTTTATTTAATGACTATTAAAATAGTTATTTTATGCAATTTTTTTTATCATATTTTAATTGTAGGTTCTTATATATTATTTAAAAAGAAGAAAAAAGACATCTTGATGTTGTTTTAATATTGCGTAGATTAAAATTAGGACGTTTCAATCTCATGATCAAGATTGAAATTATTTTCTCTAATCTTGATTAATATCGGGTCGGAACTAAGATGAGTGTAGTCCGGTCCCAAAATGGATATTGAATAGCTATACCGATAAATATAAAGTACATTGTATTAATCATCCTAAACTTCATATATTCTCAATATAGGCACTTCATCTCTTGAGTTTCTTTTATTACATGTAGGTTGCAACATAAATATGTGATTACCATCACCTTCTCTTGTCCAGAAAAATCCAACTCAGGAATGAAACGCGCACTTACGGATCCAAATTCTCAGCAATAAAAGGATGTAGGGGAGGAAGGCAATAAAGTCTAAAAAATATGCCCCAGCTGTAGCTGGCTCACCAAAAGGTGGATACTGGATACAGGAGATATGAATGCATGGTCTTGTGGTTTGCTTATGTCTATGGCAAGAATGAATGGAAGACAGCTGAGCTAAAAAAAAAGCTGTTTGAACATCCAATAAGATGTTCACTGGCACTTGATCCCCCACCCCCATGTTAAGAACGCATGACACTTTCTAAGCAGTTGGGAAGGCCCCGGCTGTGCCAAAACTTAAGCACTGGCACTTGGCCTTGAAAAAAGGCAGCATCTGGTGTGTTTGTTGCCCTGATAAATGGGGCTTGTTGCAATTGTTAGAGTTTGAGGTTGGAAGGCTCGAATTAATGGGGGCAGGATTGAAATGGTTTAAAGTGACAGGGGACCGCTAGCACTGTTTGTTAGACCATATTAAGTTCTACATGTGGTCACTAGATGCCCATCCTAATCTCCTTTTTCTTTGCATAGTGAAGAAATCCAAGTCATCTTTCCCCTTTTTTTTTTCTTCTGTAACACTTTTCTTGACATTCTTTTTTGCTTGGCGACCTACATTTACTGTAGTCACTACTTCACCTTCTGCATTTGCGACAATGACATTGATAAATTGGCTCATTGTATTGTATGTACCTGTGAGGTTGAATATTGAATCGAGTGACAAATGAGCAGAATCACGAGACTGAAAATTATTTCTCGCCTTCATCTTTTAAAAATAAAAACTATTTGTGAAAGCCTAACATGCATTTGATGAATTCGATGTTGTTAACCTCTAACATGCATTTGATGAATAAGCCTCACATGACTGCGTATTTTCTTGTAACGAAGAAGTTTCCAACATAACTTGATATGACCTTATTGATTTTTAAGATGTTCTTGGTGTTTATGAATAATAATAGGTGAAATTTTCACTAGTTAAGATAACACAGCATCATATTATACCTTTCTTATTTGGTGTCAATAAAATAATTATAAGTACACATGAAATTGGAGCTTTTACCCAAGGATGGGGGGTCCTTGTCACCGAGACGTGCATACTCGTTCCCTGTAAACCAGTATATGCTAAAACAAGAACACAGAGACTTGGTACTCACATGGAACACAACTTGTAATTATATTGTTGTTCCAACACTTGAGCATATGTTTGTCACTTCCCCCAGTAGCCTTGCAGAAAGTAACTACGACACCTTAAACAACCAGACTTTACAAAATAAAATCGATGTAGCAACAACAAATATGATGTGAAAATGCTCAAAGAATATGGATTCGACTGTGGCATGGGGGAATTATCGCACAAATAAGTTTAAAGCGTCATAGGATTATCTCATCTTGCACGCTAACGTTGAGAGTTTTGTTTGGGAGGACGATGCTATTGATCACCACGACTTCGTCTTCAACAGCCACAGCTTCCCCTGAGTTTAGAAGTAGATGTGGATCGGTAAACAAGCTATGGAAATACATAAATGATCTAAATGCATATGGAAGGAGTAATGCAATTATCAACAAATAAAACAATGAAAGGGACATCTACCAAGGATTGTAATTCCCAGTTTAGCATTGTAGTCTCCCGTTGCCTGAAATGCATAATCAAATGATCTTGTTATGACAAGCAAACATCACCTTTTCTTCCAGCATAAGAAAATCCGAAGTAAAACAAATGCTTCATCTGTTTGTCAGTAATGTATAAATGATTAATCGTAAGAAAATTCATGCTTGCCTCCTCCAGAAAAAAATAAAATTTTGCAAGCTTGCCAGTGCTTTCTATTTATTTTCATTAAAAGTGATGAAAACAAGCAAAATTTGTCTTCAAAAGTTATATGAGAAAACAATATACTCATCATTAATTGGGGGCAGCAAATCAGGCAAAAAAAGTGCAAACATATTGTGTTGAGTTTCCTCTGAAGCACCAAGACGAAAAAGGTTCTGTTTAGGCAGGCTCTTCGGGTGCTCTCAAACTATGTCATCAGATTTTCTAATAAACAGGTTTTTGATAAAGCAAAGATATTCGGGTTAACATCCACCCTTCCAACAGACCCCAATTTATGGAAGTATATATTCTAGCAGACTGCTGTTGTACAAACAAAATTTGACATAAAAGAATCAGTTAACTTTTTGTCTAAGATTTTTACTTAATGATAATCAACATATCATGACAATAATGCTCCAGTGAAATAAACTCTTTCAAATTGAATAACAAATCTGAACAAATAATGAACAAATTCCAACTGCGACATTTCACAAAATAGAAAAAAAACTTTGTAGGAATAAAGAAAAACAAATAGATGATTTGTAGGAAAAAAATAAAGAAAAACAAAAGAGAAGACAAATGATGTGGTTGAACAAGCTTGCCTGCACTCGTGACCATTTTCCAATAGATGATTTCCACCCAACAATCGCATGTATAACAACTGCATTTTCCTGTTAGAGGAAAACTATAAGAGGCATGTTTGGAGAAAATCATTCATGAATCTCAACTTTCCAATATACAAACCTTGATTTCAACATCATCCAAAATTATGCAACTTATGAGCCTTGCCCCAGCACCTATACGAGCATTTGCGGCTATAGAGACATTAGGACCTATCTGTTACATGAAACCACAAGTATGTCACTTGATAAGACAAATAGCATGCACACAAAGTCAGATTTATGGCTAATTCAAATCTTTAAAAAAGCAGATGAAGTGATGAAAGCATCAGATGTTCATTTTTCGATTAGTATGAGTAGACCTTTGGCCTCCTTTATCTTAGGTAATGTAAGAACACAAACAAGAATCCTAGAACTAAGCTATTTAAGTTGAATGTAGCTGGCAATCCTGAATCACATTTCCTTTATTTATCTATTTGTAAGGAGATGCAACCATGTAGTTGGAAACATAGACTACTAGACTTCCACATCTTCCTTAAAAAGGCTTTCATGTTGCAGTGAGTAATTTGTTATATGGTCAATCTGACCATAGGACATAATGGAGTCTTTTTGTTACGGATGAAATTCTGACTAGTTTGGGGTAATAATCTATTTTGCCAAAAAGACCGTGGAATTATGACCACTGTGTATGAAAAGACAAAATAAGAGGGTGATATGGGTGCGAATACCCACAAAAAGAAACTATCCCCCAATCACTAACATAAAAGATATACAATACTTTCATTGTAACACCTCTTTCTCCCAAAATAATATGGTAACATTGTAGCCAAATGACCTAGATGACCACTAGTGATACCATCAGGGGACGCCTTGCTGCCCCCACACACAATGCTTGTAGTGATCTCCAAAAAGCGGTTGCAGCCTAGTTTTCGATGTCCGTGGTTTGCACCTGCCACAATAACTTTGTAGCTATGGGGTACCAAAAAACAAGTGGCTGATATCTTCCTCCACTGATGGTTGAACACTCATGATATGTCTGTGTTGACTACTCATCTCGTTTTTTAGATTCTGGTCAGGATCCTGCCACATTTCAATATCCAAGCAAAGATCTTGACTTTAAGTGGTGTACGAAGCCTCCGGATATGATGACAGTCCAAGCTAAATGTGCTTGAGATCATGCTCCTTGGGAATAGGTGTAGGTAGATATCTTCCCCTAGTTGCAAAGTGTCCGGAGAGTTAAAACCACCCAAAGACACTATGAAGTCACCACATAAGTCGCCATGAAGATGTCTCCTATTCAGAACATGGCGAGTCCACATGAAAAAATGTCTTCATATGCTATCCTAGTGCCTCGTTTGATGTAGAAAAAGAATATTTATGGGCCTTCTGCCCATGGTCATTAGTTTTTAGTTCGTGGTTGTTTGAACTAGACCGGCAAGTCCGACCGGTTCGACCGTCAACCAGGACTTAGAGCAGTCCTAGTTTGATGCAAAAACCAGAGAATGAGTTAGACCGAATGCGACCAATAAAAAATTGAAAAGTAGCGGTCGAACCGCCCAAACCGGTCGGTTCAATTGAAAAATAGAAAAAAAAAATTGAGAAATGGAAACTGGGATTTGGAACTATTAGGCCATGGAAAAAAATTGTGGTTCAAGGCCTTTGAGATCACGTTTTATTTCTTTTTAGTTATAAAACTAATTCTTCAATTGATATTTATGTTTGAATAAATAATTATTGAGATATGTTTTTATTAATTTTTTCATATCAAATGAAATGTTAATTGGTCATAACTAAAACAAATTAAGAGTAAATTTAAATTTATTATCAAATTTAATCATATTATTTGTGATTCTACATCTAAATTATAAAGTCATATTTTAATTTAATATTATTTTAATAGTATCGGATTAGACCATCCGATATAATCGGTTTAACCGGTCCGACCTAACCCAGAGGCTTCTTCGGGTCGTTGTCCGCTTCGGTTCTAACAACCTTGGTTTAGTTATGTGCCTTAAGTATAGCCTATTAGTTTAGTTTCTTTTAATTAGTTTTCCTATTATTAAATTTTCATGTTATTATTACATGGAATGTTTGAAACTCTATAAAAACCCCATATGATTGCATTAGAATTATGCTTTGATGAACGAAAATTATTATCCTCTAGTTATTTCTTAAGCGGATAGATTTAAATGGATAAATTACTTTAAGGTTTAAAAATGATTTAACTTAGTAGATCCATTAATTAGTATCAGAATGAATCAATATTTGATCTTGAGCACACGGTTGAGATCTTGCAACCCTGATTTTGAAGTTTCCAAAGATCTCGCATGGACATCATCCTCAGTGCTTCTTCATTCGTTGAATCGATAGACCACTTGTTGTTGTTGCTGCTTGGATCTATAAAGCTAACCTTTAGCTTTCGACATATAGATGTTGTCCTTCGGTACTTGTATCGCCTTGCAACTCATCAAAGTTGAGTTTTTCTCGGTCAGAGAGAATTGATGTAGAATAGTAATAGTTTATTTTTGGAAAAGGAAAGGATGACTATACGACTTGATAGTCATCCACTTGTATTAAAGTAAGAGTGGAAAATGTACAAGTATGTATCCGAGAGCAGTGCCAAAGGCTCTCCCAAAAATGAGTAAACATGTTTTCCAAAACCCCACTCTCTAAGTAAATAAAGACTGTAATGTACAATGTTCTCAATGTAGCATCTCTCCCCTTCAAAAATCGAGTTTATGGCCTTCTTTTAATTAGTTTTCTTTTTATTTAAGTTCCCATGTTATGATTACATTGGGTATTTGGATCTGTATATAAACCCTCATATAGTTGTATTAGAACTTACGCTTTGATGAATTAAAAATTATAATTCTCTAGTTATTTCTTAAGCAAATAAACTTTAAGTGGATAACTTAGTTTAGTATTTAGCAGTAGTTTAACTTAGTAGATATCCATCAATCATTTTTCACTCAAGAAAAAAATGTGATCATTCCCTACTACGGGGTCATCATACCCTTTTGTAGCAGGTCACAATGCATTCAACCAAAAACCACAGATAACTCTGAACAATAGGACAGATAACTCTGAACAATAGGCTTTCCTTCTACTGTTAGAGAAACCATGTTCATCTAATCCGTCAGGCCTGTTATGGAAATGCCTTTCTAGAGTTGAACTGAGTTCAAATTTCAACCATATGTATAGCAAATGCACTAGAGATAATGCTTGATACAAAGATGATATCTGCTGCTGCAAGTATACATAATATCACTTTCATACGCTTTCTATCACCTGGTAAAAATCCGGTATAGTCCAGGTTTAAGTATACTGCAAACAGGTCAATCATTGGATGGTACATAGCATCTGTAATTTTTTCAAGTATGAACCTCATCCAACAATTCAGACATGCAGTACACTCACTTTACCCTATTCAAATTGAGGCCTCATGTTAAACTGTTGTTTAGCTAAATTACAGCTAACTTAATTTCTGACCTTTACTCATGCAGGGAAACTAGAGCGAAAATAATCAATATATACAATTTCAAGGGAAAAGGCGAAAAACTTAGAATCAGGGAAGAACCATTTAGCTCATAAATTGAAAGAAAAAGATACCTTGGCACTGGGATGTACTTTCGCTGATGGATGTATATAGACATCACCGGTTATGGTGGCAGTCTTGTTATCAGAACCTGATGATAGAAGATGTGGAGAAGTACGACGATATTGCGCCAAGTACAATCCAGAGCATTTCAAAGACATCCTGATACCATAAGAAAAGAATGATTGTTGTCATCCAAAAACAAGGGAAACAAAATTGTAGAGTCAGTTGCTCACCCTGGAGTCTTAATTTGTTCCCAAAAGTCAAGGGTCTCATATGTGTACAATTCCTTCTTTCCAGCAAGAGGAGACAATATATCCTGATCAAGCCTAACATAGTCTGCAGGAAGAGCCCTGTTTAAAACATATGTGAGCATAATGATGAAATTTATATTCCTGCTTGAACAGTAAGAAGGATAATGACCAATAAATACTAACATGTTAAGAATAGCAAACAACTTAATAAATCATTAAAAAAACATACAATTATGCTTCAGAACATGAGTTTAAAAGAAATAGGCATAACATCAGAAGCTTTGTTGCCGAGGATTCAGGCCTTGCCACTGCCCCCTTGTCACATAATGGCAGGCAGATCAAAATGCTAACTGCTAGTGCATCACTGATTGTAATTTTTCTTCAGTTTGTTCATGTATTCCTACGAACTAAAATTTGACTAATAAGAAATTAGAGATTCAACACATCTTCAATAATATGTTGCATATATTCTTTTCTGTTTTTTCTGTTTAAAATTGTGAATTATCCACATAAATGAATTTAATGTGGTGTTCTAGCCCATATGTTGTTTTTGTGATTGTGACGGTATCGCCACCATGAGCAAATATAGAACGAGGAACCCATCCGCTCATGAAAATTATTCCAATCATTAGTTATTATGTATTATAATGTTATGTCATGAGTGTCTCATGTCTGGCAAGAACAGAACATCAGCTCCACTGTGTACACATGTGACAACTATAGAATATGCATGCAGCAATGAGCAAAAATTTCCTGGTACAAACTGACACAAGTACAAGAAACATCCAAATCACACCATCATTTCTTATTTTTCATGTGTTAATTGACATTATATTTCATGTAAATGGAGTTTTTAAATAAGAAAGTTGCATACTTTGATTAACCAGTGAAGATTTAATGAAAACTTTGAAAACAAGTGGGTAGTTTTAAAGCTTATTAAAGAGAAGGCATAGAGCTTTTGTACTTGGTTGCTGATTGCAGAGCTTCAAAGCTGGTTGTGCGTCGTAAATTCGCTGAAAAACATAAATTAGAATTACGTCACTGAGGAGACTACAAACAAAAGTAGTATGACCTTCTATTAGATATAAACAACTTTGGAAAGTTAAAAGTTAAAATATTGGAATAAACATGACAAGATCACTCTTTCTCCCTCAGAAGGGAAAACAGACAAGATCACTAATACCAGGATACCAAAATTATGCAGTTTTTTTATGCACAGTAAAGTTATCACTTGACTTATAATTCAGCTCAATAGCGATAATTCTAATACATCTCATGTAATTAATTGTTATTTTGAGATTCAACATATATGCCCTTTTTTAAAACAAGTCAATTTTTAGTATATAACACATTGAATAATAATATTCCATAAAGCAACAAACATTGTTTATTGACAATAGGATTACTTTAATTTAGACACCAAATTGTGTATACCTATAAACAAGCAAAATATGCATAATCCTCCAAGATCATATAGATAATAACATAGCGGCAAGCAGGGGTGTTCATCGGGTCGGATGAACCCGACGATCCGAACCGATCTAATCTCAATTGGGACGGGTCGAACCCGAATCGACCCGATCATAACCCGATGACCAACGGGTAGGGTACGAATTTCAATTTTTTGAATCCGATCAATCCGACCCAACCCGATGACCCGAACTTCCATATTTTTTATTAAATTTGAACGAATTTATTCTTAATATGAATTTTATATTACTTTAAAATTAAAATATATTAAAATTTTATACTTTTTATCCTTTAAAATTATTAGAAACAATCGAAAAAATATGTTTCTTTCCATTTTTAAATATAATTAATAAAAAGTATTATAAAAACTAATCAAAAAAATATAGAAATTTTCAATGGGATAAACCGATGACTCGACCCGATCCAACCCGACCCAATTGAGATCGGATTGGATCGGATTCGATGACTAATTTGTCATCAACCCGAATAAAATCAATCGGGTTGGATCGGATTTGGGATCGGATCAGGTCAAACCCGACACCCCTGCCGTCAAGGTACTCTAATAAAGGAGAATTTATGAAGAGTGCAAACAAATGTTATTCAAATAACTAAATAGATAGTTACAGTTAACCTCTGTGATTTGGTGATGCTATGTAAATTCAAGGCTTCATTTTGAACCACCAAAATACATGAGCCACAAATATTGGTGAACATGAACATGAGCATCATACATATTCTTTCTAAAAAAATGTTGTCAAACTGCAATAATGCAACATTTCTCATAGTTTTACCTAATAAAACAAAATATGGGTATGCTATACATCTATATTATACAAGAATGCATGGTTCCACTAATTATTGGCCTGCGAGGATTAAAATGACAAATCTCGATGCAACTAGAAGCTGTAGAACTGCAAGAATCATATAGACGATATCATACTTGTTAATCAAACTAGAAATACTACTATGAGATACCATAATGAAGCAGATGCATGAATGGAAGATACCTCTGTCTCTCTTCTGTGTAAAGACATCTTGAATGGCCATAAAGATATCTGGTGTAAATATGTATACACCACAGTTTACAAGGTCGCTCACCTACAGTTTGGAGAGTAATGAATAATTATCACTGGCTTATAACAAGATTGAAAATTTGACACACTAAAAAACCAAATGATTGATCACTCCAGATAACCATGATATGAAATAAAAAAATGGTGAGACATTCACTAATTTGCATACTTACAAAAGTCTCTGGTTTCTCTGTATAATGTAGAAGCTCATGAGTAACAGGATCCGCAACCAACTCACCAAATTGATTGGCTGATTCCGCAGACACCTGTTACCAAAAGAACACAGTAGATGTAGGCTAGTCCAAGTCATGAAATGTAACGACAAGGTTCTCCCAGAGAACTGAATGGAGAAGGTGACTCATGAGCGCAACATCCATACCTTAATTACTAATATTGTTCCCATCCCGCCATATTTCTTGTGAGCCTCTGCACTCATAAGAAGAAAGGGCATTTTAGAACAACTACAAAAACTACTTGAAATTAAATCAGAGATATGTCATCACTTTAACTTCTGTAAACATTTTTGTGGAAAATGACTGTAACATACTGGAAGCCCAAAGGATTTTTTTTGTAAAAGTGTTAAAGTTTACTATCAGAGATGGATTAAGGTTGCAGATTAATAAAACCAACTGACTTGCTGCATATGGAAATTAAGACATGGCCCACATGAAGCATATGGAGCCATAAGCCTTCAGTGTGCAGGCCATAAACATTCTACAAATATTCTTTGAAGGGGTGACTGTTATTAAATATGTATTTACACTGATACAAGAGGATACAGTAGATAAATGCCAGTTTGACAGAGGCTATCTAGACAGATGCCATATCCAACTTTTCTAGTCAGAGACCAATCAAAGTGGGGTCTGCGCCCTTACCATGTAATAATGACCACAGCTTCTTTATGATCTCTAGAAATCTATGGTTTCTCGATCAGAGTAGAATCAGAAGAATGAAGAATTAACATCAAGAAAAGAAGATAATGCAGAACAATGATGTTGGATATAGCAGAATAAGGTAAATTCCTGATAACGCAGAATCATCTTAGTAAGATCTAGACAGAATTCCCTTCAAAAAAAAAGATCTAGACAGAATTGATGAACCAGATAGGCTTAAAATAATAAAATTGTTAGGTGATGCAGATCAAGAAAAAGAATTCAGTTATGCTAGCAAGTACTGATACAAGAAAAAGATTTGACAGGTTGTACTAAGTTTAACCTTGTAATTATCTAACAAAAGACAAGCACAAATTGCAAAGTAATTGCTGTTAATCCTGTTCCTCAACATTTAGTATGTAGTTGAGAAATAAAAAAACAAAAGAGAAACTAGAATAGCAACAAGGAAATGTAGCTAGAGTCCAGTGCATAAATCAAGGTAGGGCTTACCCAACATATCTGGCAATGGGAAGCTAGAACAAACATCGCAATTCAGCAAAACTATATGGGACTGCCACAAAGGTGGAAAAACCAAATCAGAAATTCCTGAGGAACCAAGCTAAATTTCAATTTTACAGGTTTAAAAACAATGTTATTCTGCTATTTCTAAACATGCAAAATTAAAAAAGATCACAGAAAACAAAAAGGGATACCATACAGGTGAATCTTCCATAATAAGGTCCCGGAAGCTGTAAAGCCCTCCAGCTGAACCATGTGGCTTGTCTTCCTTCAAATATCTAAAGCAACATTTACAAAACGTTACTGAAGCCATAAACTAATCCGCTCAGTTTTCCTGGATCTTTATCAAAATAAAGAAACAATGTAACTAACCTAACAGGGATCCTGAGCTCATTTGAGATGGCAGAGACATAAAGTGCGAACTCCCTCTCCTCATAGAAACCAATTAGGTATATCTGGGCTAAGTCAGGGATCTAGAACACCAAAGGAATGAACTTTAAGCCGAAAAGCAATTCTATCTGTCTCGTTCAAAAACAGAAAATGCAATTGCATTGGCAAATTGCATAGGAGACGGAGTAAGCAAGCAATCAAGCGAGCGAGCGAACACGTACTCTCCTGCAAGCGCTGATCGGATGGTGGACCATCGGCTGCCCGGCCAAAGGAAACAACGGCTTTGGAACGTTCAACGACAGCGGCCGGAAACGAGTCCCTACCCATAATGAGCCATCAAAAGATGCCTCGTTTAGCGAAACCAACACGATTTCACTCAAAGATCCAACATTTTTCAGAAGAGAAAACGGATCAAAGAACTCACCTTTCGTAGGCCCCCCGACCATGATGACCGCGACCACTCTCTCCTCCGAGCTCCCCATCTCAATGCAGCCTAAAACCCTGGATTTGCTTCAAAAAAAAAACCCAGAGGAAATCGCAGCACAAGCAAGGAAACGGTGAAATAGCCGAAAAGAAAGGAGTAGGTCAATTGAGAAGAAGAGGGAGGAGGAGGAGATTTGAATCGAGCGACGAAGTATCCAATTTGACTTTAAAATTGAGATGTAAAGAGGAGGAGGAGGAGAAGGTAAACGCTTTTTGGAGTGATCCAAGAAGTCTATTTTAGTTTATCTTTCTTTGGGTGGTGAAGCGTTTTCTTAATGTTTCATCGGTTGGTTATGTTACGAATGAGGAGAGGGTGCTGAAGCGTGACATATTCCCTTGCGATCCATTCGCTGTACATGGCTTTCTGCGCCGGGGTCGTGGTGGATTTATGGCGGGGCCCATTTGTTAAAATTAAAAAGAAATGTGTATATGTTAAATATTTTAAATAGATTAATTCGTATAAGTTCAACATTAGATTAATTCAAAAGAGCCAACACATTCGACAAATTAGATCAATACTAAAAATAAATTATTCACTTTTATGAATTATCAATAATATTATATTATAGTATTCGATAAAAATATTATTTTACCAAATAATATTCTAAAAAACTATTTGACTTTACTAATAGATTATTTTCTATAAATAAAAGGACAAAAATAAAAAAAATGAGCGCTAGCAAAATTCTTCGATTATTTGAATGTTTGAATAAAATATATGGTGTTTCTATTATCAATCGATCCTAAAATAATTTTAAGAAATAAAAAAATAATATTAAATAATATTATTTCGTAATAAATATGTTAAAATAATAATTTTATTAAAATATATCAGATGATAATTTCAATTATCAAAGAAATAAAAAATCACAGCTAATCTATTACATTTAAACTTGGCAATGTGATGGACCCTAAAAATTTTAAATAAAAAAACCGTTAATATATCTAAATCGTTTCATATTAAATGAGCATACTAGTCATATTTAATATTTTAGAGGTTTTAATTCTATCATGATAATATTGTTAATACGAGTTGTTTTTTTTTAAACGAAAATCACTTTTCTTTTCCATTTTTCATGCAATACTAAATTACAATTGAGATGATCATATATGCAGTGGAAATAAAGTAAAAAGTAAAAAAGAAATATAATTTTGAAAAGAGTAATTTTCACGTTATTTTTTAACTTTGATCTTAATATTTTTTTTTATTTTTCAATTGTTTTTAATATTAATTCTCTAACTGAGTGCTTTTCTTTCTTCACTCTTTTATCAGCTAAAATTGATTCTTATTTTGTTTTGCTAATTGAGTCCATCCACGTAACATTTCATATCACTATTAGATATATCATGTCAAATCGCATCAGATAAAGTTAATTATTTTATCCGATGTTTTGTTTTAGATATACGATTATTAATATGATGCGATATTTTTATTATAACAATAACATAAAAGGTTAAAATGATTAACTGTGCAAAATACATAAAGTTGGAGATTGATGATGCAAGAAAAAAACTGTAAGATAAAAAAATATTGAAACAAACGCTAGAGAACTGTGAAAATTATTATTTTTAATAGCACGAGAAAATCTTAAATAATAAGAAAATATAACAAAACATTTAAAAAAATGTATATAATATTTTGGCAATCAGAAACTATTTTCTGCTAATCCTTTTTTTAGATTGTCAGATATGAGGACATAAGGCGTAAGGCCTGAGGTACGGCCTACTTATAGCAGTAATATAAAGGGCATCATATAGGGTCAGCAACTCAGGATCTTCATGGAGCACGTTTATGTCGGAAAAAGGGATGTTACTAACTTT
Organism: Pontederia paniculata; assembly: GCA_001647135.1. Taxonomy (NCBI): domain Eukaryota; kingdom Viridiplantae; phylum Streptophyta; class Magnoliopsida; order Commelinales; family Pontederiaceae; genus Pontederia; species Pontederia paniculata. The sequence goes on from LTAE01003731.1 coordinate 40,346, forward strand.
ACAAGCTGCAGTGCTCTTCACGTCTACCTTTTCTGCAACGCACAATAAGACATGTGGGTACACACCATCAGAGATTATGCATGGATAATCAAGTTAGATTGATTTGCTTTATGAGATCGTCTATTTGATCAAAGAATTTTTTTTATCTATTAGTCAAATGTCAATAATTTTTTACATCAAAAAATTTAAATGAATATTCAAAAAAAATATAAGTGGATAATTAAATTTAGTTGAGTTATGTCTCAGGATCGACGAGTTTAATTTTTAAAATCGTCAATTTAATTAAAAAATATTATTTTGATTTTTGACATTGATTCTGAATTAATAAGATGTTAATAATATTGGAAGTAAAAAAATATTATGCATGGATGATCATGTATTGATAATCTGGTGGCATGAGTTTCGGCAATTAATTAGATGCTGTTAAGATTTGTGCGAGAAGAAAATGGATCTTTTAAAAATATATCATTGAACTACACGATTGCTATATTTTTTTCAAAACTGAGTACTGGTACCATTTTCACCAGAAAATTACAGGGAGATAGATAATCTTTCGTCTGCATGGACCTACATCTCACTACAGGTCAGAATGGAGTTAACAGGCAACTTTTGGCATGGCCTGGCCTGTTGTCCATGAATGAAAGCGAGCATCCAATGCCTGCTTCTGGTCCTCTCTGCCCTGAAATGAGTCATTCACCAACAAACGATAACAGTAAACAGTTAATGGCTATAGTCATGAGAGAAAAATTGATAACATTGCAACAGATCTATCATTAGCAGCACTGCTTTCATTTTGGATAATGGCAGCTTGACTTTAGGCGGATGTCACTGATGCATAGCTAAGCATTGCTAGAAAATATGAGGCATGGGTTAAATATATATGTAGGAAATCAATCCAAGTGCAATGAAATTATATATATATATATATATATATATATATATGTAGGAAATTGATTCACAGATTCTCTCCATAGCCTACATAGTGGCGTACTTAAATTTCCTTACCATGTGGTCCTAGGAGATTATTAATTCAGCATCATTCCTGGAATATACCTAGAACAATTCCAAGCATGGTGCTATACCGATATTAAAGAGCAAGAACTTTGTTTTGTAATTAACGTATGATAGATAAGATACGTGATGGAATTTGAGGTAATTACAATTTTATCTGAATGTTATTAATTTATCGTTTTATTTTATATATTGCAAGAGGATTTATTGTAAAAGTTTATAAATTGATTTAGACTCTTCAATTATTATTACAGTTCAATTAATATTTATTTTTATCAATAAATCTGTGTGATTTATTTATTTGTGAATTTTGAATACTACCTAATGGTATTATAAGTAATTTTATCTAGTCTTTTTATGGTGCTTTGAACCATCAATATTTTTCAATATTCGTCTCTTCAATTCTTTATTACATCAAATGATATGATGAACACGTATTGCTTATTCCCAATTTTTAATCATGCATATAACACCCTCTAACATCATCATGACTTGTGTCAAGAAGGCTATTCTCAGCTGCTCACGCTTCTTTTCAACCACTTAGATATCTATCCCTCGGCGCTTCACTCGTCTTATCTTTTGAGAAGATTTGTCTTTTCGTCATTGTGTTGATCTCCCATCAATCCATATATTCAAGTTTCTTATCATTTTTTTATTTTACTGACCTTGTCGATAATTCAAAAAAAAAGTTCGAAACTTTTCTTTTATTATTTGTTTTAATCCATTTTTTAAATCTTTTATTTGTTGTCAACGCCACCTTTTACTTCTTTTCACCTTCTTTTTCTTCCTCCCAATTAATGACGTCACCCCAGATTTCTTTCCATCCATATTTTTTTTCATTTTATCTCCCTGACCCCTCATCTTTTTCTCTCTCCATTTCTTCATTTTTTTAACTCCCCCAAATTCATACCCCACCGAACTTGAGGACGCTATCAACTTACATCTTTTATCTAACTTTGACCAACTCACTGGTCAACACTATGAACATGTCAATGCGAAAGTCAATACTTAACCTATAATCATGACCTATGTCATGTGCAAGTCATTTCATCACGAACATCAGCATATTACCGCTACACAATCATCATCTATTTATACATATTTGTCTGCAGTATCAAAATGCAGAGAAGACAATCCTCCCATGAGCTATAAAGTCCAATATGTAAAAAATAATGGTTCAATAGGGTAAAGTATATAAAAAAAATACAAGTAAAAGAAAATATTTTATATCATACTATCATCATTAACTTTGCTTTCAATCACTTTAACTTTCCTCTTCCTTTCAGTTATAATCAAGAATTTATTTGAGAAAATCATTAATGTCATTCAATTTGTTCCATCTTTCTTCTTTTATTTTCAATTAATATTTTTCTATTGGTCACTTTCAATCAATCATTTTTAATTATTATTACATAAAGATTTTAACGGTTCGGGGCCATTATGGCTAGTTAGGTCATGGGTCAATCCGAGACCCGTCAATAATAATTAAACCATGAGAGAGCACCAATAACCTTTAGGGGATTAAAATCTACTCTCTTTATCAATAATCGAAGACACCAATAACCCTTATAGGATTAAAGTTTATTCTCAATAAACACATGGAAAACACACAAATAACCCTCATAGAATTAAAGTTTGTTCTCCAAGTCCACCGGTGCCTTCCTTTTTATGCATAATTTCAATCACAAACATTTACATATTTTATTTTTCAATCACCTATAAAATTAAGTTTACGTGAAAGTGCATTAGGCTTACCTCAATCAAGTTCAAACAGTCATACAAACAGACATTATGGATCTCGGAACACGACCTGCGTCAATATCGACACGGACCGTGTTGTGTACCGGGTCAGATGGTGTTCAGGTGAACATAACCGTTTTGACTGATAAGGCATTTTGTGGTGAGAGCACGGATCACATTCAACGTAACATGGACATTTTTGCTATTGGGGTTGGTTTGTCGTTTTTTCAGGATAAACATGGATGGTGTCCATGGTACCCAATATGTTTCCTTTTACAGGATTTGGTTCAGGGAGAACGCGGTTCGTTTCAGGACAATGACACGATCATTCTTTTCTTTAAAACGCCCTAGGGCACGGACTTCATCCTTGAGACATGTGGTCCGTTTTTCCTGAGAACGTGTTGGTTACGATCGAAGCAGCCCGCATCAATGGTTGATACAACTATTCTCCCAGGTGAACATAGATCGTGTCAGAATGACACGTCTATTTTAGATGATTCTAATATTATCTATCCTTTATCGCGTCGTCCGTTGACGTGGTCCACTCCCGACATGTCTCACGTCGGCAGGGGGAACATGGCCCGTGTTCGGGTTCCGATTATGTATCTAATCATTATTTCCTTCTTATCACTTTTTTACTTTATCATATATATATGAAAAATCCTAAGGTTGATCTTCCTAGTTACATACCTCAATTTTTGTATCGGTCTTGTTCTCCGTGATGATGAAACGACGTGAACGAGCACGACGTGATCCGTGTCCTCCTCGGATACGGCCCGTTTCTTTAGGTCTTCACGGTGCACTATCCGTTTTCTTCCTTTTTTACCATGCAACACGATATGCGTCTCCTATTGACATGGTCCATGTTAACCTTTTCTCCTTCCAAGCACCGCCGAGGAGAGAGAGAGGGAGAGAGAGGTAGAGATAGAACTTCTGATGCATGTGTTTGATATGCCTTTGATTTGACAAAGAAAAATTGTGGGATAAGAGAAGTGGTTGAGTCCTATTTATAAGAAAGGAAATTCACCCTTAGATGGAGTTCGAATGCAATCAAAACTCTAACTTTATATGTAATTATAATTCTATAAGATAATCTTTCATATGTTTAGGAGTCCCTTAAATATTTATCTATGTAGGACTAGGGATACTTAATTGATAAGAAATACTATACAATTTGACTTTAATTCGAACTCTTTTCTTAATTCTAACCAAATATATCTTTTCTTGTCTTATCATATTTTTTCTTTATTTTATTTTTATTTTTTTTTAAATCTGAGGTGTTACATAACTGTAAGGACCAAAGATTGATGAGAATGAAAGTTAGATGATGAGAACTAAAGTTAGTCCCACATGGACAAAACACGGAGGCGGTCATGAGCTTATATGTAGCATCCTCCCTTACCATTCAAGACGTGTTTTAAATTCGTGAAGCTATGTTCCCAAAGCGAATAATTTCTTAAATGAATCGGGGGGTGTTATAGAAGTATCAGAGTCAATCTCGCGTGCTCATTTGAACCATGTGGGATGAGATGACTCAACGAGGACGTTGAGCCTCGAAGGGGGAAAGATTGTAAGGATCAAAGGTTGATAAGAATAAAAGTTAGATGATGAGAACAAAAGTTAGCCCCACATGGACATAGCACGGAGGTGATCATGGACTTATATGTAGCATCCTCTTTTACCATTCAAGATGCATTTTAAATTCGTGTGGGTCATAGGCCCAAACCCAAAGTGAACAATTTGTTTAATGGATCGGAGGTGTTATATTTTTCTTACAAGTCATTTTGTTTTTTATTTTTTTATTGTTTTGTTCATTACACTTGAATCTTTTATTTTTTTTCTCTTTCTTTTTCATCAATCATCTTATTTTATTTATTTTCAATTTATTGACATTTTAACAAGATGAGAAGAGAGACTCCATCATTTAGTTAATTGGCTACTTAGATCTAAATGATTTTCTATATTAGATCTCTAAAGTACATCTCTTATTTAAATATTGGGATGTGTCATAGCATCAAGAAGCCAAATTAGTTGTCGAGAAACATCATTGTCATGGTGGAGGGACAACAAATTACTTGGTGTTTGTTATAAAAAAAACACATGTTCGGACATGGAATAAGATGAAAAAATTATGGATAAAATATTTTTTACCGTATTCATATCATCATCTCATTTTTCAACAAACATGACAACAACAAAGACAGATTTCTACAAAAGATGCAAGTTCATCTGAAAGACATTATGAAAGCAATAAAAGAAATTCAATTTCTATTGGACAACATAATCAATCATATGCCTGAGACTTTTACAGAACCTGTGCAATTGAGCGAAGAACCACTTGACGTTCTTGAGAAAATTGTATACTATTTTGATACTGAAGCCGGAAGGTGAATACTTACATGATGAAGCACCTTCTTAATACTTTGAAGTTGAATCAAAGACTAAGTCTCAAGTCAAAGAAGTTAGATACAGTTGATACCGATGACAATTCTCGAAGAGGTAAATGAGAATCTCAAAACGAATTCATCAGCAATGAAACACAGACTCGGTTAAATTTTCAAGTTGACTATGCGCACGTTGATGTTTCATTTGCCATCAAAATTTATGGTTTTATCGATATTATAGTTTCAAGTCAAGTGCTTAGTTTCACGTTGTATTGAGATTTCCTTGCTATAAACGAGTCACCTGAGAGATTGCGATAGAAGACAAGATCTCTACGAGATTTGAAGCATGACCCTCTTGATTTAAATTTCAAAGTTCAAGGTCGAACTCTTTTGAAGAGAGGAGAGGATATATAAGATATGTGATCAACATTGATTTGCTAGAATTTTATCTAAATATTATTAGTTTTTATCTTTTTTTTTTATTTTTAGATTGTTTAGTATTTGATTGTAAAAGCTATAAATTGGTTTAGACTCTTTAGTTATTATTCAGTTCAATTAATACTCATTTTATTCAATAAATCTATATGATTTATTTGTTGATGAATTCAAACAATGTCCTATAGTGTTATAAACATCTTACCAAGCTTTTTTATGATGTTTTGAATCATTAACCTTTTTCGAAATTCGTTCGAAAGTTATAACTTTTCAATCCTCAGTTGTGCCAGTAGTACAATAAAAATACAAAGCCATGAGAAATGAGAAACCTATGCTGATCATAATAAAAATAAATTGAAAACCATGAGGAAAGAAAAATACAGTTCGATTCTTCCAGCTAAGCATGATCTATTTTCACTTGTGGATATTGTCTTTCCTATTAGTGCCTGGTCTAGGATTGCAGCCTACAAGAAGGTATTAGGCCAACTTCTTGTGAGGTACATTTCCTGAGTTGCCCCTTTGGCATCTGATCCAAGGACGCCATTATGTAATTTACTGAGAATGAGCCAGGAAAGTTAGGACACAAATACAACCCATAGCCATGAAGTTGATACCTGAAATTTACATGGCTGGAAAGTTATTACACTAAGAGCAGAGAATAGCAAACTATAGTAAGATACTAAGATGATAAAGTGAACTGTGATTTGGGCACATTTCTCCTTGGATACCATGAAAAGAGAACTCATTTATCTGGAGTCAAGAGGGTGGATCAAAGTTGGCTTCCAGTTTAAATGTAAAGGAACAGAAACCACAGTGAAAGAATAAAGATTAAATAAAAAGCTCAGCAAGAACGGATTCAGTTGTTTGAATATGCTTCTGAAGCAATAGTGTTTTTTATTAGTCAATTACATTGACAGAATTGCTCCAAGCAAATACGAAAAGATAATAGTTCGAGAAAGAGCATATAATGGGGACATGAGCATGATATCAAACGCTTGAGGAGTATGGGTATGCATTAGAAAAATAATTAGATGAATAAGTCCTGCTGCAAAGACATTAGAGATCCACAATTCAGAGTTCATGATTATATCCCACTAAGGTGAAATTTCCATTATTCATATGTAAGTCTTTGCATGGAAGAGATTTCCCTTGCTCAACGTTTGAAACATAATAGTAACTTCAGTCACATTAACAATCCAAGAAGCCTTGAGCAAATGGTAAAAATACAAATTAAGAGCTTCAATACACTCATGGAGGCCTTATATATACATCTCAAAAACATTCAGAGTCCTTTCATCTGTGGTTGGATTTAAGTTTCAATATGTTGTCATTTGGAACAAGAGCAATCCACACTGAGATATCATTACATCTTATGGGGATTCCTTGTCTTTCAGCAAACAACTAACAAATCGTGAGAGATGTCAGAAATTGGAATGTGAATCACAGAGGTTTTTTGAGAACTCCATCACAGGAAAAATATTTCTAAACGAAGAATTGAACAAAAGAAGAACAAAATATTTCTAGTCAAGATGAAATCCTAAAATTAATACCAAACATCATAATACACTCTCAACTTATATAGGACAATCATGTTCTGCAGAAGTTAGCCTACAACGTCTGATACATCACCTCACATGTAGCTGATTTTCTTTTTCTCTTCCTCTATGAGGCCTTTCACATGAAAAATGGTTTTACCTATGAACTTCTCAGAATTCAAACAATATATCAGCTCTAATGCCAAGAACTAAATTTAACTCACACAAGATGCCTGACTTTAAATTTTAAAGTATAACTTTTTTTTAAAAAGAAAAGTATAAGCTTGTAGAAAAATAACATATTTTATATTTAAGTTTACATCTACATAAGTTAATGTAGGTAAAGTAGACAAAAGGGATATTATTGAGTCATCTAGTCACTACATTTTTTTTTCCATTTATGTTATAATACATTTCTCCTTCAAAGATTTTGCTCATGCTATCTTTTGACAAGTGAGTTCGGAGGTTATTTGGAGCTAAATTAGAACATTGCATTAGTTCTGACTTTCCCAGCATATAATAAAATACAAAGGAGAAGAGAAACATATGAGACAATGATATCCGGAGTAGGCATAAAATCATGTAAGTCAGAAGCGACTATCTGTAGAAGGAAATCACAAAAGAAAGTAAAGTTATAGATATGATTTGCATTCAAATGATGGTCTACTTAAGCTGCATATGAAACTTAGAATCCCAATACTTTGACATACGTATTTAGGGTAAAAAAACCTTTTATATGGGATATATATATTTATAAAACATGAACATAGAATCGAAATGTATTGAACTATTGAATTCTCTAATATTAATAGCTGGGATTTATTTTCTAAATAATAATTAACCTAGTTATTGTTGGTGGTCAACTTGATGCATTTGCCACAATGTTGTTAAACAGAGAAAAAGTTTTTTTTTAAGTAGAATACATTTTCCATTGTCATTTTCTAAACATTATTTCCACTTTCTAATCTCTATTTTTTTAGAAAATAGGAATCTTTGTTTGGTTTTCCATTTCCAATTTTGCTTTCGGAAAGGAAAACAAAAGAAATAAAACTTGCACAACTACTTACTGTAGCACGTGGGCTACAGTAGTGCAGCTACTGTAGCATGTTCAAAGCCCGAAAGTTCTACGGAGCAAGAAAGAAATTGATCAGAGCTTTATGTATTAACTCCTAATGATTAAACTACATTAATTTATAAACTATATTTTCAAATTTGTTCTGAACTTTGGCATGTATTTTCTTGCCTTTTAACTTGTTTTTCCTTTTCTGATTGAACATTGTTTCGTTCGGGGTCCTAAATTTACTTTGTAATATCCTAACAACAGTGGAGTTAATAAAGTTTTTTTTAATCACCTCTTGGTAGAGTAATTGAGTGAGCTCGGAAGATATCTAAGAGTGTGTTTGGTTGACGCTATCTTTATAAGATTTCTTAGAATGTATATAGGAATGTTATATTTCTACGTTTGGATTGATTAACTTAGTAATATATTTGAAAATCATATGTTTCCCTTAAAATAATATTTCATCAAATAAAAGGAATCTTATTTTCTCTAAAAAGTGTGATAATTTAAATATGCATTATAAATTAGAATTTTATTTTTTAGAAAAAATTATCTCACCTCTAAAAAAATTGTATGAAATTTTCATTTTCTCTCTCTTTTGATATTTTTTCGTCTATAATATCTCCCTACTCTTTTCTTTTATATTATAATATTCTCTCTTCTTTATTTTTTTCTTTCGGTATCATCATTTATCTCTCATATAATATTTATTTTTTCCCCTCTAATAATTCAGTTTCTCTCATTTATAATCTAATCTCATAACTTTCTCTCTCATCCTTTTTTTTTCATTTTTCTCTTTTGTAATATCCTACTTTCTCTCTCATATAATATTTTACTTTCTCTCTCCTCCATTTTTCTTATTTTTTTCGGGTAATATCTCACATTCTCTTTTCTATAATATAATCTCATAACATTATTTCTACTCCAATTTTCTCATTTATAATATTTCACTTTCTCTCTCCTTCATTTTTCTCATTTTCTCTCTCATATAATATCTCACTTTCTCTCTCATATAATATAATCTCATAATTTTCTCTCTCTTCAATTTTATCATTTTTTTTCTCTTTTGTAATATCTCACTTTCTCTCTCCTATAATATTTTACTTTTTCTGTCATTTATTTATCTTATTTTTTCTCTCATATAATATCTAACCTTCTCTCTTCTACAATATAATCTCACAACTTTCTCTCTCCTTCAATTTTCTCATTTTTGCTCTTTTGTAATGTCCCACTTTCTCTCTCCTATAATATCATACTTTATCTCTCCTCAAATATATCTTTTCCTCTCTCCTATAATACAATTTCATAACTTTTTGTCTTCAAAATTTTCCCTTCTCTAATATACTTACTTCCTCTCCTCTCTAATCTTTTCCTTATCTTTCTTTAACATCATAACTTTTTTTCTCCTTAATTTTTTTTATTTTCTCATCCTCTAATACATCACATTTTTACTTTCTTCCACATAATTCTCATCTTTTCTCTAATCTTCTCTCTTTTCATAGAGATTATAAAATCAAGTTTATTTTAAATATATTTCAACCTCAAATCAAACATGATAATATTAGATTTATAGGAATATGATTGCTTAAAATCACATTCCACGAAACGTTATGATTCGAAGGAATATTATGTTCCATCAACCAGACACACCCTAAAGACTATCTTAACCTGATTTCTTTAATTTTTATTTGTATTAGATAAAAAAAAGAAACAAGAAAGAATTGTTCTTTCTTTTTATTACTAATTTCCATAAGATTTAGCAAGGAAAATGCGAAAAAAGCTTTTTTTTTCTTTTTACTTTGGAAAGTAAGTAAATAATAAGAAATTCACCACTTAACCCATAATAAATGCAAAACTTTATTGTGACAGTAACTTAATTGCACACTCTCATTACCGATCAAGGCTTAAATATCACATCTTACAAATGCCTATAGAAACTACATAATGTCAATTTTAAACAAATTGCAGGTAACTTTGGGGAGTCGGCAAACCTTTAGAAATGTGATCAAAAGTCCTAACCAGGGCCCGAATAGGTTCAGTTCTATTTTCCACTTGATGCTTGCGGGTTGATGAGAATGGATAGGACCACTAGCTTATTTTTTTTGGAGCCTTTGATGTTCAGAATTACTAGCATCTAACTAATTCAGAATCGAGATAAAGAGCATAAATAATATTTTTTTAGTTAAATTGACGATTTCAGAGTTCGAACTCGGGACTACTAGCTTCTGACTTCTCAACTTGGGGCACATATCTGTTAATCAGATGTGCCAACTGAACTTAGTTGGGACTAGTAGCATATTTTGTTTAAAAGCAGTAGAAACAAATTAAATCGCTTTAAAACAAGGAGAAAAAGATTCGCCTCAGAGTCCATGTTCCCTTTATGATGGTGTGATAGACGAAGTCTTAAACTTTTGTTGGCGATCCTCGTCAGTTTCAATTTCTCGCTAAAAAGTTACTGAAGGGTTCGCATTTTGTCGAACACCTTAAACGCGTCCCGCAGTCTTTCCACATCTACGTGATGGAGAGCAGTGGACTGGACGCACTGCTCGGCGCTCCAGAGATCGTCATTGGTTCTTATTATTTCTATAATTTTTTTAGTGATGTGAGGATAATAAAATAATTGCGACATTTTTTTTAACAATCAAAGCGCATTGATACATATTAACATATTAAAGTCTTAGTTTATCGAATTATTCACTCCAAATCACACATATCTTTATAATAAAAAAGTCAAGATGTTCTTCTCTAGTTAATATTGGTTACAATAGTAGCAATATATATTATAAATAAAGTTGGATGGTTGAATTTCCAAAGGATTCTAAAAAATTACCAATTCCAATCCCATTTATTTTCTAATTAAAAACATAGAAAATTAATTAACAAAATAAAGTTCAACATTTATAATAGGACTAGAAGAGATAATCAATACTACATAAAAATTTTGAAAAAAGTCTTTTAGAATGACGAGTTTGAATAAATCAACAAAATAGTAAGAAAAACAGAGTAACAAGGAAGGATCCACTTAGAATTATCCTAACCTGAACAGAACCATTGAGATTGGCCAGATCTGATTCTATGAATGATGTACTCGTTTATCACGTCGACCATGCAACATCGGTAGATTTTAGAAAATGTTTATTAATTAGTTATTTTTAAACTGAGAAATATTAAAAGAACCCATCTATTATAAGTTTATTCTGTAGTCGAAGACAGAGTTAATGTTTTTTTTTAATTTATTAGTGACATCGTTATCCTTTTGGAGTAATATATACAGAATTGTGAATTATGTTTTTTAATTTAACAGAGGAAAGAAAAGTTAAAAATATGTCCCTACATTTGTTATATTTCTTCGTTTGAATTTTTTATGTGGTGTATTTTATCGTATTTTGTACTATAACACGTTGTAAGGGTAAAATTTGTTTTCTGCAATTTTAAAAATAATTATTTGATAGATAAAAAATCAAAATAATAGAAGCATCGGTGGTTTGCACTAGGGCAGACCCAGAGTCCGAGATATATGTGTATACTAATAATTATAAACAATAAATAAAATAAATATCAATAAATAATATTATTATTTAACTAGTTTAGTGGGTAAATAATTTTTAATAATAATTTGAGGTCTAGAGTTTAAATTTTGACTCTTCTTTTTTTTTACTTTGTTTATAATTTTATACCTGAGTCCGTCCTTGATTTGGACGAAAGTTAAAGTGTTTCAAATTGAAAGAAGTTTTTAAGGTTTAATTGATTTTATGTTTAAATATAAAATTATAATAAAAAAAATAAACTTATTATTGAGTGATCAAAGACACATTTGAGAAAGTAATTTTTTTTCGGTGTCATACGATAAAATTGACGAAACTGTCCCTTTATTTACCATTTACATTCAACTTTAATTCGTTTGCCCTCACCTTATCCTTAATTTACAATTTCCTCATGGACACACTCTTCATTTAGTGTATCATATTTTTGCATTTTTTTTACGTCTTAAACTACATTACCCACTTTCTCTCTTCCAAATCATTAATCCAACAAAATGATTCAAAAATAAAAAAAATTAAATAGGGCATCTTAAAAACTGCTTAGATTTAAACTTCATTATACTTTAGATATATGCTTATGTGCGAATTTAATTACATCATCAATTTGTAACCCAAAAAATAATTACATCATCATTGATTTATTTGGCTATTGGTTTCCAACTTTCCATTATTGACTCGGGGGATTTTCTTATAAACGATAATATCATATTCATTTTTACAGTACTTAAATTCCAGAAGATGATAACTAGTCCAAAAAATATATAAGGATTATGTACACGTAGTAAAATTTCGAATAAATTTTTGTTTTGTGACAAAGAAATTTGAACAAAAAACTGATATTGCATTGGATATTAAAAGAAAATTGTGTTGTAAGGTGACCAGTATGGTCACGGGCCGT
>LTAE01003732.1:0-35841 GCA_001647135.1 Pontederia paniculata
TATTATCAAATTTTTAATTATTAATAATTAATTTTGTAAATTATTATTTTTTTTTTATTTTTTAAATTTTCTGAGGGGCCTTAGGCCCCTCAGAAATTCTGAGGGACTTTTCGCCCCTTAGAAATTCCGTCAGAAATTTCTGACGGGTACGAAACCCGTCAGAAATTTATTACCAACGAGTTTTTTTCTGACCGTTTAAATTGGACGGAAATTCCGTCAGAAAGGCCTTTTCTGATCGATTTTTCGTCAAAATCCGTCAGAAAATCCGTCAGAAATGGCTGTTTTTCTTGTAGTGTTTATGGGCAGACTGGTCTACTTTTTCTTTAGAAATAGGAATATAGAGCACAATTTTTTTTATCTTTATTTAGTTAATTTGATTGTCGTAACATTATCGATCCATTCAAAAATTATTCACTTTAAATTTATGATCCACACGAATTTAAAACGCATGACCTTTTCTCCTTATCCCTCGAATATTATCCGTTTTAGATTCTAAAAATGATCCTTACGGAGACTCTTTGCTCCGTATGATATTTAGTCCTTCACGATTTTCTCCAACGTGTTTTAAATGATAAGAGACGATGCTACATATAATCTCATGATTATCTCTGTATTTTATTTATATGAGACTAATTTTCATTCTCTATCTTAAATCTTTACGGTAACTTTTATTCTTGTATATTTTTTTAATATGTGGATAACTATACATTAAATTCATCTTATGAATTGGATTATGACTTTGGGCTATGCATAATCATAAAAAATAATTAGATGAGATAATAATGTAAGCGCTAAACACCAGGGGATGCTCTCATCCCATTTATAATATTCAGTTGATGTCAACAAAAAAAAATATTTTATAACACGTACGAGAGTGTTAAAGAAAAAAACATTTATGAGACGTTCAATATTTTTTTATAAATTATTAATAATCTAAACTTAAAGCTATTTAGACTCATCAAATTATCATATTTATTTATTCTGATTTATAGACAATTTAAATTATTTAGCAATGTAAATTATTTATGAAGTGACAATCAAAATTATTTAAAAGAGAAGGGAGTCTATTCATACTACCACTCAAGTAAATTTGCTTATATTTATTTTTTATGCTCACTCTTCTAAAATCTTCTGTAATAGTAGTAATAATAATAATAATAATAATAATAATAATAATAATAATAATAATAATAATAATAATAATAATAATAATAATAATAATAATAATAATAATAATAATAATAATAATAATAATAATAATAATAAATTAGTGGTAATAATAAATAATATTTATATAACATTATATTATATTATTATTATCGTATTATGAAAAAATATATAGCACTAATTATTACTTATAAGTATTATTAATTAAAATAACATTTTTTATTAATTATTATTAAATAAATAATAATAATAATTATTTTATTTTATTTTATTTTGAAGGATATTAATTGCTTAATACATTAATTTATGAATTTATTATGTGATAAATTTCAGTTTACTAATATAAAATTTTTAACTGAATAATATTTATAAAGTATACTTAGATAAAATGATGTATATTGCTTAGTAATTGTACAATTAAATACTGAAATGTCACACGAATTACTTATATATAGTAAATATGATAATACACATTATTAATAATTTAATAAGCATTGATTTTTTCTATTAAGCAATATAGATTATTAGATCATATTGAGAGGTTATATAGTAAACAACTTCTTATATCTAGAAATGTTGATATTCTTTTAATAAATTGAATCAAACTTTGTATTTAATAAAAAGATTTTGACTATATTCTCTTGATTCCCTAATATTATTAAGATCAAAATTTTACATAATTATAAGATTTATAAGATCTATCATTTGAAAGAACTACAAAATTAATTTTACAAAAACAATTAAAATAGATCGTAGAATTAATAGGTGATTGAATATGGTAATATTTAAAAAATTGAAATCTTTACAATACATTTTTCCTTAGGCACATGAAATATATCCTAAGCAAAAGAAAAACTTCTCGATGTCCAAAAAGTACTTGAAGTGTTTGGGTGAGTTGAAAAATAAGCTCTTTTCTAACGAGTCTGTTAGAAGTTTTGAGGAATCCAAGACGTTTAATAAATAATTGTTCATCCTATCACCAGCTGAGAATACTTTGAAATTTAACCTAATCAATAATTTATTTATTTTTAAACATAATTAAGATGCTTCAAAATGAAAGACTATCGTATAAGGATGTCTCACTACTCAAATAACGAGTTTGAAAAAGAGTAAAAATTATTCATTTAGAATTTCATATTTCATAATATGTAACCTATTTTCCGATGACTACTCAAGTACTATTGAAAAGTAAAATTTGATTATACGGGGATTGCTTAGGTGATAATCAGAAGTTATTATATTTTTTTCATTTAGCACTATTTTGCCCCCATTTAAGAATATGACTAAATTAAAAGTGAATTTCGTCAATTTCATATATTCTTTTATAATATGACTCGTACATATTCTTTTTCTAATTCTAATAATAATAATAATTTTCTTTCTATTTACTTTTTTATTAAAAATTGAGGGTGTTATAAAAAATTAGAAATCTTACTCCTTTATGGACGTCAAAATTAATATTGAACTTATCATTTGTACTTCAATCAATCCATCAAACAAAATCAAATCATTTTAGGTCAGGTTTGATTGATCATTACGAAGCTAGCTAGATCGAATTAATTTCAAAAAAGTTGATCTCATTCAGATCCTACCTACTCCATTCCTCATTGTACTATTTTATTTTACATATTAAGATCATCTTTTACGAGTTAAACATGATACACGCATATGATATCATGCAGCTCTAATGAAAAAAGGAATAAAGCCGACAACATTGGAAAAAATAACATGTGGTTGCATGACTAATCCGATATTTAATTAATATACTTTGTCGTGGTATTCCGTATTCCTAAGTTGGCTCCATTAGTTAGCATCCTAATTTTTAATTATCGATTGAATTAATTAAATATTAAAATAATAAGTCTTTTTTTCACATCAATCACTCGAGAATGTGAGGTGCATTGGTCTATCAATTCAACTCATTCTCCATAAAAAATGTACAATATACATATACATGTACTTGTACATACATATATATTGTAGCCGCTGACTTCCGTAGCTTAATTTCCGGAATGTGCGATGTGTATTGCGATGTTCATTTGTCTTGACAAATTCAAATTCTAACGTAACACGTAACAAAATGTCCAGCTCTGATGGGGTTGACAATTTTAACGTTTTATATATAATGGAAGTTATTCACTAATTAAGCAAGCATCCATGTTATATTATTAGTAAATAATTATATGTAAGTAATGAATTGAGATGTCCAAGCGGATTGAATCTAATTATTTGTTGAAAAAATTTACGTGCAACAAAATTCCATTGAATTTAATATATGTGCATATCAGCCAGCTATTTATTTTCGACAAAAAGTTCCAACACTTAACACAAGAAAAAAAATCCAACTCCAAAGGCTTGACGATTTTAATGTTTTATAATGTAAGTTTTCGATAAAAAAAGCAAACATGGGCGTTATAATATAAGTAAACAAATTAATATGCAAACTAGTCAAATTAATAACTAATTTGACTAGGTAACAAATTGAACACCGAAATAAAGATCGAATCTCGAAATTGTTCACGTATATATACTTGATTCTAGAAATTAGTAAGAGACTAATTTCTAATTATATTTGTACTTTAGTTCAACTTATACAAGTGGAGCTGAATCAAGCATCATCTAGCATTAAATGTCAACAATTACGAAGTTTCCTTTTATTATCTTATTTAACTTTGTCATAGACATAGTTTCTAAATTAGACATCACTCAGTCACACACCTTTTATTTTTTGAGTAAAAGTGTGATATGATGGTGTATACTTTGCACTACACCGTCCAATACGTTAACATTGGTCTTTCAGATAATTTTTAGTTTTTATAAACGAAAATAAAAGAAATTACTATTCGTTTATTAATCAAGTTCTAAAATTAGAGGGGCAAATATTTGTACACCTTTAGGACTAAGGTTTTCATCTTCTTCACCCTAAAATATCCTCTAATGTCTATACATGGCATATATACATAACACTTACCCATTATTTTTTTGTTCTTATTTTTGTAATTATAGGTATCATTATCTATTTTACGTTATATGCGTTACACAAATGTCTTATGTATTATATATGTCTGTGTCCTTTTCTTATTTGTATATGTATATATTTCAAGGTGCATTTCCTATTAATTTCCACATCTCATGTTGGAAGGCAAAAGGCAAATGGGTGAGTGCTGACTTGTATGCAGGCCTTTGCTATTTATTTTTCCAAGTCAGAGTGAATAATTTATAGTGAGTAGTTGGCACAGTTAATTTCTTCAATTAATGTGGCCAACATGGAAAAACGAATATATTATCCCTTTCCATTTTGTCTCTCGGCTTTTTCCACATTTTGTTGTAGAATAAAACCAATAGTCATGCATGTGGTCTTGAAGGAAGAAATTGAAAGCTCAACCATGATAACAATAACACCTTCTGGTGGCTTATCACTATATACCACATCTTACTTTGAACATCATAAATGTTCATGATGAATATAGTTTAGATTTTTTTATATTTATTAAATTAGAACACCGTTTAGTTAATTTTTGGGCATAATCAAAGTCCTTGCAAGTTATAATTAATAAAAAATATTGAATATAAATAAATATATATATAAAAGAAAAAAAAATGTGTAACGTACTTGTACAATTATCAATATTTTCTACGTAAGTGAACAGTGATCAAATTGTTTTGTACAAAAAATATCGTTACTTTCTGAGATGATATACTCATTTTATACGTATTACATTAAAAATACGTATTACATTAAAAATATACTACACTCTTCTTGCTCTTTTATATATATACTCATTTTTTATGTGGGTCTCCCTTCACACGGACGGGGGATCTTGGTGATCATATGAGATGGACGCCATATGGAGCTATGAGCCTCTATTCAACACATGGGTATCAAAATTTTAGTGTACATTTTTCTTATGTAATATATTATATGGACACTATTATGTCATTTTCAGAGCTCTAGGGTTAGATGCATTTGGTATGATTGCTGCAAGGCGCACCACATGTGAAGCAATAATTCTTCTGCATATTTGTCAAAATATGTATGACATGAAACATGAAAAAAGTACATGCATGCACAAAACTAAGCCAAATTGGCTTGGGATAACGATTTGACCCAACACACGGAATTAACTTGCACGCGCGATATGTTGAACAAATTAGCTTAACTTGATGAAACTTTTCTCATGTAATAAGAAGGAACGTAGGTTATGATAAATGGTAATTTTACTACGTATGTTATTCAACTCCAAGAATGAAATGTCTTTCATGTTTCAAATATTTATTTCTTTTTCATTTTTTTATCGGCTGGTTCCACATCTAATCTATCCTAACTCAGAAGGCTGACATACATGCACACTCTTATGGTAATAATAATTTATAGGAGAAAACAAAGAAAAATATATGAAACGTTACAACATGTAAGAACTATATGAACGTTGAGAGAATCCATAAAGCACACGGATTACAAATATATATGTACGGTTAATGGAATAAACAATAGTACTTCACAAACAAGTAACATATCATTTGTGCATGTTATGCATATGCTCTAATGTCATATTAATTTGGATAACTTTTCAAAAATTTCCACCTCTTACATATTGCTTCAAACCAAATGCTTCGGCGCCTACTCTTTTTTTGTGGTAGATAAATAAAAATACCAGGGGTTCACATTTCCACATCATTCACTAACTAGGACTATATCAACATGCCACATTGGTAATTATTTAATTTGGAGTAATCTATTAATTAACTAGTCATAGATATGACAAATTAAATTGACTATGCCTTCTGAGGACATCATGAACCTATGGACTGGCTTTGACCAAATCCAAACAAGTGCCTTATTAAACTGCCACATTTGAATATTGCACTACAACTTTGAATGGCCAACATGCATGCACATCCTCTCATCAGTTTTGTTAATTTCTTGACTCCACTTGTGACAATGATAGAAGAAAAAGTCATGTTTTGTTATTTATAACCTGTCACCATCACTATGTTCATTTTAATCATTTTGTGAAAAGAAAAAGTTCACTATGCATGTTTTTTCAACTAAGTTTGTGAATGGAAAAAACTACGCTGTGCTTTTTTTCAACTGTCTAACAAAATTTCTATAGTTATGCAGTCCCTTAAGTTTTATTTTTCAGAATACTTAAAAATTAATTATTAGTATTCTTAAATTGAATACATTTTTTCTATTACAGATTCAAAATCAATTATTGTTGAATACTGTAGTGGATAGATGATTTTTTTAATTAAAATCATTAATAATTTGGACCTATAACTCTAACATTTATTTTAAAAAATGTAATGTAATCTTTTATGAAAACAAATCTATATGCATGCACTAATGTATAATATAATATATTTAAAAACTTTAGATATTAGATTCTTTTAAAACTATAGTTTTTAAAGAACTAAAGAATTGGTGGGTTTTATATTTATATGAATAGCTGAGTTAGAGCGGGAGAACTTAATTGCCTAAACCTCCCAACAAAGTCTTTGAAGTTTAACCTTAATATTTTAAAACAATTTTTCCCTTCAAACTAAAACTTATTTTAAAACAATTGTTTCCCTTAATATTTTATAGCTTATGCATTTCATGAACAATATCTTATTTTATCCTATTGCTTCCCTTCAAACTAGAAATCAGGTTAGAGTTAATTAAAATAAAAAAATAGTTACGTAAATAATTAAAATTTCATCTTCCTTGAATTAAATATTTCGGATTCTTGACCAGTTGTGCGAACATTAAAAACCCATATGTATATTTAAAGAATTGGTTGTTTTTATATTTATATGAATAGCTGAGTTAGAGCGGGAGAACTTAAATGCCTAAACCTCCCAACAAAGTCTTTGAAGTGTAACCTTAATATTTTATAGCTTATGCATTGCGTGAACCATATCTTATTTTATCCTATTGTTTCCCTTCAAACTAGAAATCAGGTTAGAGTTAATTAAGATAAAAAAAAACAGTTACGTAAATAATTGAAATTTCATCTTCCTTGAATTAAATATTTTCGGATTGTTGACCATTTGTAGATTTATCCATTGTTTTCTTTTTACAAAAGAAGCCATAGACATAAATAAAATAGAGTAACAACTAAAGTAGATGTAAAGTAACCCAGCTCTTGAAATTACTAAAATCCACGTACATTATACAAATATATACGATTCGAACATTTGACATGTATAAATATGAAAAAAAGTGGTACTTAAGATAGTTTTCAAGATTTATCCTCCGTTGTAAGTTTTTTCTTCATTTCTGACGTGTATATATCAAAGCTGATGTCAGCAATTCTTCCTTCTAAACTTCTCCACAATAACATTAATCAAAACATCCCAACCGAATTAAGTTCCTAATCACACATAACAGCCGACGTGCGCTGTTCCCTTCCATTCGGTCCCTGGTTCCCATGCATGCATGGGTGCAAGCAACAGCTTGCTTAGTTTGACAAGTCCTCCTTTGTTTTCCTTTTTTTCAATCCAAACCCTGGTCAAATCACCATATTAAATCAACGAGATTATCAAATCTTAGTAGTTTATCTTAATTTTTATATTTAATTTATATTAATTATATAATTTAATTATAAAATTATTAAATTAGATATATATACTATTAATAATCTTAAAAGCTTAAGTTAATATTTTTATATTTATATTTTTAATACTTCTCTTCATTGTGAGCCGTTTAAAATTTTGATCTAATTTAAAATTCAACAAGTGAATAATTAAGAGAAAAAAATATAATTTTTAATATGAAAAATATAGATATTTGAATTGAGAATCTTTCACTTTATTATCATATTAAATTAGATATTGTATTGAGAATTCTAAAATCTTAAGTCGAAAGAGTGTAAGAACATAAATATAAAAATATTTTTTTATCAGCTTAACTTTTAGGAGGCTTAAATTTAAAATATTTGGTTATGATACAATGTTGAATTAAATATATTACCAACGACACTTAAAAATATATATCTTTATATTTATATTTTTAATATTTATATTTTTTTATAAATGTCATTATCCTCGGTCGATCTTAAAGTTATTTTACGTCCATCTTAACAATCTTGATCGAGTATATATTAAATTTTGTATATTTTTTTTGTTTATGTCATCTCAACCTCAACCCAGTGAGATCCTGAAAAAACAAAAAATTAAAAAGCTGTAGAGATTCATGAAGAGTTCCTCGGCAGTCTCCTACGACCAGTCGGCGCCCGACAGCGAATCCAACACCATAATCTATTAATGCATCCAACACCAAAACTTGTACAAAGTCCAAAGTCAAACTTTATACCTCTCTCCCAACTCCTATATATACAATATTATATAACTACAAGCTTCGTGTTCTTCCCATCTAATTATTGTTCCATTAATTCCACAATATTTAAGACTTGCAAGTTTGCAACAACAGCTACAGCAACATCGATCGATCAAACCATGGGCAATGGCATGTTCTCCCCTTGCTTCCACCCCGCAGCAAGCTCCCGTAATGGTCATGTCAAGCTCGTCTTCTGGGGCGGCGGCACCAAGCTGCTGCCGGCCGGGAGGCATCTGGCCGGCGGGATCCTCGCCGAGATGCCAGACCGTATCGTCTGCGACGGCGGCGCCTTCTTCATCGGCCAACCCGTCCCGGCCATGTCCATCGAGGACGAGCTCCTCCCCGGCCGCACCTACTTCGTGCTCCCGGTCGACCGGTTCCCCGTCCACCAGCTCCTCACGGCCGCGTCCATCGCGCGGCTGTCCCCGGGGCCGAAGAGGCCGTCGCTCTCCGGGCCGGGGCAGTGCCCGTTCGAGTACGTCAACGGGGCGGACGGGAGGATGGCCATCAGGGTGCTGCCGGAGTTCATCGCCAGGAACATCACCTCGGCGGCGGCGGACCAAGAGGTCAGCGGAGACTACGATGGCGCCGGGGGCACCCTGTGCAGCACGCCGGAGCTGAGGAAACACTACGCGCAGCTCGTGGGGGCGGCCAGGGATCGGCCGTGGTCGCCGAAGCTGGAGATGATCTCTGAGAGAGAGAAGAGGAAGGCGACCGCGGCGGCAGTCGCCGGAAGGTTGTCGCCGGTTAGATTGCTGGGTTTGGACAGGAAGACAAGTTTGAATTGGATACCTTCGATTTAGTCGGAGGCCGTGTAAACATTTAGTTTTTTTTTCCTCACTAAATTTATATCTAATTTTAGGTGCATAAACTCAAAATTTGAGTTTATATTCTCATTTCTGATCTATTTTTCATTTTATTCTTTCTCTTTATATTATTTTTCCTAGAATTATTATCATATGAGTCATATATATAACTGAAGATGTATGTTTAGTTTCTCTCTCCTAAAATTATCGATGATTATCAAGATCATGGAGCAGAAAGTGGGATCAAGATGAAATTAATTCCAAAACACTGTTCTATTTGTTTTTGTTATTTAACATTTAATTGATCTAAGGAGAGAAAAAGAAAAAAGTGATGAAAGGGGAACATGATTAATTATAAGATTACATTGTAACTTGTTTTAGTTTTTTCCTTTTATGGTACTTGACCCCCCTAATTAATCGTAGACTGATAGCTCAAGGGGTTTTAAAATATATGGAGTACATTCTTGAAATTTTGTGGATTTAATTAAATTGATAAAATCGTCTTTTATGTAACTCAATTTTTATTCAGCAAGTTTTAAGTTGTCTATTTGTTAATTAGGCTATATTTATCATGTACAAGCATTAGCAATTAGAAATTAATGATTAATTAGTAATAATTTAATTATCAAATTTCATAAGTATTTAGCAAACATAGCGTTTGAATTGATTAATAAACATAAAATGATTAAAAAAGATATAAATAGTTTGTATTATTATATGTATTCTAAATTAAATAACTTACTTTTATTTTAACTATTTTAATATTAATAAATAATAATAAAATAAATAATTAATCAAATAATTTATAAACTAATAAAATAATAATAAATAATAAAGTGTTCACATGGTATAAAAAAATAAGTATATTCTACAAATAGTAAGTACTAATGAAATATTTTGAAGATATATTAAAAAATAAATTTCAACGCGTTAACCATTACTCTAAATATTAGTTTTTTAAATATTTTTAAATATTAAATTTTAATCATTTATCATTATTATTAAATATATTTATCGAATACCTTAACTAACATAATAATTTAGTCAACACATTATACACTATTGTATTGAAGGACATGCTAAACAATGCATTAGTTTAACAATGATGATATTTGGTTCGGCAAAATTATCTTGGACAAACAATTTTCAAAATAGAACCGATCAATTAACAAAATAACGTAACAATACTTTTTTACATTGTTAATTAACCGACCTGTCGCTTAATCTTGACGTAATAATAAATAAGCGACATGTATATTGAAATTTAAGTTAGAGTTATTTCACAAAAGTTAATAAGTTTTACGTCGAAATTCGAAATTGAATAAACAAATCACGGCACTTTAAATTCATTTTTCGTGAAACAAGTTTCAATTAAGTAACTGCAATTTTCTACGAGATCTGTTTGAAAGTTCAAAATTTGATCATGGGATCAAATTTGAAGAGTCTTATACAATGACACGGAATTTAATTTTAAGGATAACCTTAATTTAACCGAGGGCGGAGAGCAACCGGCCTACCACATCGGTTTGAATATTCTTATACATATTAATATCATACACAACTATTAATTGAATACTTATTCCTAATATTTAGTATGGGACGTATAAAGTATCAGTAAACTACTAGGGTCGACTTTTCTAAAGAAAATGATTTTTTAGAAAAATAGATTTAAAGAAAATATTTTATGTTTATGTTACTTATTATGTATTTGAAGATACGAAGAAAATTATCTTGAAAATAAAATGAATAATTTTGTAAGAGAAAAATAAAATTTTATATTAAAAATACTATTTTTTAAACTTAGTTTTTTTTGTTAACATGGAATTATTTTTGTGGACCGATCATTGAACACTAAAAGTTTGATAGAAATTATTTTTTGAAGAATATTTTCTGGATTTCTTTTAAGGAAACTTTCAGTCTTATGACTTTAATTTTAACGTGATAATGAGAGGTAGGAATTAATCCATGAAATTTACATGCATGGGGACACCAATCAATGAAAACGCAAAAATGTTGGTTAATTCGAATAATAAACCAAAATGCCATCTGTCCTAAAAATTATGATAGTAATTAAAAAAACCTCCTCTTATCATTTCCAAGATTTTTTTCTAGAAATCAATGTTCGAAGTCGTTAATATTGAAAGTGCCATTAAAAATAATTTCTCTTTCAATCATGCCTTAACTTTCACTGGTCTAACTTTGTGTCATCTCTAAGTTCCTTGATAAAAAAAGTCATGACTTGATTTGTATTAACAAAAAAAAGTTCTAGTCATAAGGCAATTGGATTGATTAAAATCTAAAAACACGGAAATATATACAAAGGCGACATCGTCACATGAGAAAAAAAAATCAATATTAATACTAGACAACGAGAACTAAATTATACATGGTACAATGATGGAAATATTGAGTTTCAATTTCATCATTTTTTTATTTTTTTTATTTTACTTTATGACCTAGTGAGCTAATGTGGATACAATAAAAAAATACTGAAATAAAGAAAATGAAAATTTGAATGAACAAAAGAAAACGAGAAAAAAGGAGAACAATTATTTCTCCTTTTTTGTTCTATAAGATATTGATGCAGCAAAAATGTGCATATATATCTTGAGAAAACATATTTCGAAAAGAAAAAAATGTGACTTTTGTTACGTTCATGAAAAAAAAAAGATATTTCATAACGTTTTTAAATAAACTGTATTAAGAAAACAACTATTCTTGATTAAATCCAAATGTTGGTTGTTTTCTATTCTTATAATTAATCAAAATTAGTGTATCAAAAAATGATTGGCGGATATTGTTTATAGAAAGCAATAGTCCAATACAAACCCCTTTAGTTTGGACTTTGTCAATAGAATTTATTACGCATTTGCCAATCATCTTCAGTTGTGGATAGAGTGACATATAATAAGCAAGTCAAATAAGCTTATATATTATGTAATATAGCACACCTAATAGGAACATATAGTAAATTGTAACAGAAATTTCCACATTGCTCTTCTTTTTTCCTCCAATGGGTTTTCTCCCGTTAAAATAGATTTTGAATGAATCAAGGAAAGTCTATCATAGTATAGAAATATTTATAGGTACACAGTTTTATTATTTTTATTTAATAAGAACGCCATATTAGAAATTTATATATTTAATTAAGATACGTTGTTTTGGATAATGAGATACATGCCATTTTTTTGTGAAAGTAGAACCTTTTTGTGGTGAACTTATTTGATCATTCTATGACTTTTTTATCCTAGTTTTGAAATATCTATAAATTCATATAATGTCTACTAGTTTCGAGTTTTGAGGACTTTTGGATATAAAAAAAGTTATACTTGACATAGTTATCGTCAAGTTACAACTGACCAAATGTATTAAAAAATGAATAAAATAATAGATAAGGTATGCCTTCACAATGTTTCAGTGAACAGTTTACTTGTAGAAATTTCATATAGGGCGGAGTCAGGATATTAATCACAGGATACAAAATTATAATATTATTTTTATAAAAGATAAATGATAAATAAGAAATAAATAAAAATAATAAAGTAAGTATAAAAGAAAAAAAAATAAAGAAAATGGAGATATGAGAAATTAAACTTGAAATATTTTAATTCTTGTTGCAAGATATTTTTATCTAGTCAACAATAAATATATCTAAAATTAAATTATTAATAAAAAAATAACTATATTCAGAGGGTGCTAGTGCAACCCCTTGATCCCTTTGATGTAAGTTCATATATATATATAGAAAACTATACCTTTTTAGGTCAGCCCATAGTAGGTCATCAATAAGTAAATGGCATGTATAAGAATCAACAACTCCTAGTGGTTATTAGGAACGACAATGTTTATTAGGAAAAAAATGAATAGTTACTCATTTCGTTTTATTAAAGGAGGTCAAAATTATATGCTTTGAGTGTGCTTTGGTATATCTTTCGTGCTTAAATTTCTAAGGGTATTTAGGTTGTAGAAAAGTGTCGCAAGTACGAGCCACAATGATCTTCTACTTAAAAAAAAAACTTGGTGAACATTCTTTCGTGTTTTATATGTGTTATAAAATCAACAATCATATCAAAACAAATTATGATTTTTTCTGAGATTCGAAATGCTTGGAGTCACTCAACTTTGGTAAAATTATTGTATAAGCCATTCAACTTCGATCTTCAACGTTCAGGTCACTCACTCAACTTAGAACATACAAATATTTAAATTATTATTTGATTAAAAATTTAAATGGTGCCACCTCTTTAATGACATATCATCTACTTTAAAATAGGTCACCAAAATATTATTTTAATTTTTGACAAAACTTATTAGATTGCCCTTAGGATAAGAAGTTTATGTTTATCACAATTTGGCAGTATAAATGCATCCATTTTTTTTACAACAGTTGGATCCTAGCGTAGGAAATCTAACTTCCAAATTATATCTTGACGGAGGAGCAATCAGATTGGCAAGCGGCGATTTCGTGGAAAAATAAGTTTTTTTATGTCTAAAATATCTAAAATTACAGACAATATAATAATTATCTAATATAATAATAATAAGTTTTTATATATAATAATTAATTTTGAAAATTGAAAACCTAAAATATCGACCTTAATTATCTGACATGAAAATAATTTTTTTATATGTCAGAAAAATTAATGCAGTTTTTAAATAAAAAAGTTCGCCCGAGCGATCTAATGGAACTCTATATAATTATAAGTATTTAAAAATATATTATTATTATTTAATATATATAATCACTAAATTAACTTGTAAATTAAATGATGTCAATACAAGTTTTTTTTTAAAATAATTTATATAAGCTATAAATGGTGATGTTAAATTATGTGCCTTATTTTTTCGACGTATTAAATAAGCTATTATTTAATAGTATCATAAATATAAAGTTAATCATATTTTATGGCCTAAAAAACTCGATAGGATTGAATGAATTAAAAAAAAATCCCTAAAAAAATCAAGTGATTTTTTAATGTAAAAAAGTAAGCTAATTCGTGCCACTTTCACCTTTAATAAACTTCAAGTATTTTGATTAAATTGTGAGTAAAATTAACTTTGTATTATTTTAAATGTTTTAGCATCTATGGTGCCAAATTGTGAGAAGCATGAACATCTTATCCTAAGGACAATCAAACAAGTTTTTTTTTCCAAAACTAAAATAATATTTTGATCACCTATTTGAAATTAGACGACATATCATTTAACATGTGCATCATTTAAAATTTCAAATGCCATATAAATTTTCTTTTACAATAAAAATAAAAATGATTAATTTGTAAGGTGATAATGAAGGTGTCAAAGTCATCTGTTGACGTATCCATCTATACACTACAATAATATTATACATAAATTAAGTTTTTAAGTTAGTATTTGTATAGAAATTTAAGTTAATTTTTTAATCTTAGTGGATTAGTGGAAAGATAATTATATAAGGAGGAAAATAGTTAAAATACATATGTCTTATAAAAATATTTTAAGTTTACTTTTTTATTTTATATTTTTTGAGAAATATGGAGGTAAATATTTTTTTATGAAAAATAAAAAATATTGTTATTATTCTACATTTTGATAATGATTCTATTGGTCAATTTTGCGTATACGAAATTATTATTATATATTTAATATATACATTATTTTCTATAATTAAAGTACACTTTATGATAACCTTGGATTTTTTTGAAATAAATTTGGTTTTTAGCTTATTAAAATAAATAAATTAATAATTTATTATAATATATTTAATTTTTTTGTTGAATATTAAATTAATAATATTCATTATTTATACAATGAGTATAATTGACTATGAAATTCAAATTTGTGGCAATTATATACATTTGTTGTCACGAAAAAGATCGTTGTGATAATATTTATTATCACGATGATAATTACTTGTGATTATAGTTGAATTAATATTCACGAACATTGCAAACGTGATTATAAGGTATAGTTATAGTCACAAATATACGTATGTGATTATTAATTTGTGTCTATAAAACATATTTGTTGTTCCAAATGATATAATAAGGAAGGTCTTCAGTATTATAACTTCTACTCATCTCAGTGGAGTATTATTCAACTACCGTCGAGATGCAATGCTTGCCACCAATAGTATCATTCTTGAAGCAAAAGACAAGTCTACTCCGCATATTTCAAAAGAAATTTGGTCTTCTCTTTGCGAAACTTGGTAAGTAATAATTGAATTATATTTATATTTTTTCAACACTTATCGTTTTCACTGCAGGGCGTCACCCAAATATCAAGAGAAATCAATAACTGACAAAAAATAATATATTGTCTAAGACGGATGCGACACGTCATTGTGAAAGCTCTGAGTTCATAAGCATAAATGAAAAATAGTATATTTTCAAATTAAATGAATTTTAAATCTTATCATAAAATTGTTCAAGCGAATTATTTAATATGTGAAATGTGATTACTGTAGGAGTTAGCGAGTGACGACAAAATTGACTTTCGAATGGTGTAAAAAAAGGTTTACACCAATAATAAGACAAATCAATTCATTTCGAGGCAAGCAAAATAAATTACAATATATTTTGATAACACTCATTTCAAATATTTGTCCTTAAGTATTTGGTATGAAATTAACTATTTTCATTTGTAGGAGACATATGATTTTCTTATAGCGGACAAGTACGGGGATAATGCTGATGAATACCCCGAAGTAGATGAGGAGATATGTAAAGAAGTTATAGGACGTACTAAGGAGGGACGACTTCATGAGTTAGGTAGATTGAGTTCTCAAGCGAGTGCTTATTCTGTTGTTTGTCCTTCATGCAGTTCGACCGGTGCATCTATACCTACGACTATGGCTGAGATGAGGGACTTTGTGGCAGAGGTCGTAGATGATAGGGTTAAGCCACTATTGCTGAAGGCCCTGAGTTTGATTCGTGACCGATCTCCTCGCACTTCTCCATTTGACGATTAGACTCTTTGTGTTTGACAAATAAACTTTGTGTATTATAAATTTTATATTATGATACTTGTATTGTGATACTTTGATGTGATGTGAATGTTAATATTTTTATATGGCATATTTATTTGTGTTGTGCATGGATGACTATATATATATATATATATATATAATATATATGTATATGTATATGTTGGATGTGATGATATCTAGTGTGCATAAGGTTTTATGTACAATAGTCTAATGACGATTTAATGAAATGTATTCGATATTTTATAACAATGTAGTGACGAAATATAATAATTAGAGATAATTATTTAATGACGAATTTAAGAAATTTTAGTTACAGATTAACGACAATTTTTAAATAGGGAGTAGCGATGGTTTAAGAAAGATTAGCAACGACTTTGCGATGAAAAGTCGTTCGTTTTTTTTTAAAAAATTAGCGATGATCTAGCGACAGTTTAGCGACATTACTGTTTGTCGCTAAATTAAGTTATTCTTGTAGTGATCACAGCAAGTAGGGACGCATAGGCCAAGCTCATAATTTAAAAATTGAAAAATTAAAAAAGAGATAATAAATAAAATAAATAATAAAAAAGAGTTTTGTCTTGCAGAAAATTAATCAAAACTAATCGAATCCAGGTGCAGGTCAAACCCGCATCTGATAAGAGCAGGCCGAGGCTCGTGCACCTTAAGGCCCATGGTTCTAGCACTTTCATGTGGCCTAGATGAAAATATTTTTTATTTTGTTGTTTATGATTTTCTTTATATTATTAAAATGATATTTCAAAAATTATAGAAAAATAGGAAAATATGTTTTTTCCCTAACAAAACTTTCATTAATTCTTTTTTAAAATATTTACATGTAATTACAACTTTTCCATGAGTTGGTATTTTCACAATTATGA
This sequence comes from Pontederia paniculata, assembly GCA_001647135.1. Taxonomy (NCBI): domain Eukaryota; kingdom Viridiplantae; phylum Streptophyta; class Magnoliopsida; order Commelinales; family Pontederiaceae; genus Pontederia; species Pontederia paniculata. Next base: position 17,140 of record LTAE01003732.1, read on the forward strand.
AATTTTTTATTAAATATATATGAATATTTAGAAAATTAAGGCAAACCTAAAATTCTCCAGAATAATTTTCTAATATTTCATGTATTACTTGAATGTTGAATGCATAATTTATTGCAAAATCTATCATGAGTTGGTATTTTGAAATTATTATTTTTTGTGTAAAATTGATTATGTATATTTGTTGCTTAGAAAATTAGGAAAATATGACAATTTTCCATATTTTTTTATGTTATATGATATTATTTGAGACTTACACGCACAATTTAAATTACTAAATTGTCAGATTATGCAATTGTTGATTTTTACATAAAAGTCAATATGTATGTGTGATAATATGAAAAATTATATATATATATATATATATATAATTATTTTTTAAATAATTTTTTGATGAAATATTGAATATTATATGCATGTTTTTAATTGTAAATAAAATTAATGTGTGAAATTATTTTAATATTCATTTTCAAATTAATATTCATATATAACTATCGTTATTTTTTTAAAGGTCAAACTTTTCCGAATTGATTGAACTTAGAAGTCAAGCGAATACGACAATAATAAGAAAAAATATATGATACTTAAGTATTTTTCACACAAAACTCGTAAAAAATATTTTCCTAGAGAAAAATATATATCATTAGCAAAATTTGCATATGGAATAATTGTCAAAATGAAAAGAACTTTTAGGCATATTAAGATCAGTTGAATTATTATGTTTTAGCTTGTATATAGTATTCAGCAACATATGATATTTTTTAATAAAAAAATATGAGGTCAATCGGACGACAAACATATTTTTTACATTATTTTGCATTGATTTTGATTTTATGTCAAACCCTCGAGATAAAAAAATTGTCAATCTTGAAACTTTGACAACCATTTCTAAGTTTTAATACAAACACTCAATTTGTTAGAAATTGCATATGTAAAAAACGTCATGAAATAGTTAGTTGGTTAGAAATGTAGAAAAGCAAATCTTAGTGCAAATTTTAGTTGGCTGAGAACATACGTATATGAACTAAAGTACAATACAAAAGATGCCTCATGTATACGTATATGATATACATAAGTTGTTGCATATTCATAGCACAAAGGGTCTGTTTGGCTTAGCTGATAAAAAATACCTGATAAGCACTAATGCTGATAAGTATTTTAAGTGCTGATACTTATTTTAAAATATAAGTAATTATATGTTTGGATAAAAGTGCTGATAATATCAATAAGTAGTTGTAATGTTTGTTAAAATAAATATTGACTAATATACCCTTAAAGTTGTATGATAATAATATTAAAAATTATGGATAAAAGAGTAATATAGTTGATTAAAACTAATAAGCCAACAACTTTAAAAATAAGCAGGGGGGACCCTGCTTATTTTTTTTCAACTTATAAGTAGTTACCAAACAACTTATAAGTATATTTTTTTAGTTACCAAACATGTAAATTTTCTAAAATTTACTTATAAGTAGTTTTAACCTACTTATAAGCTTAGCCAAACAGGCCCAAAGTCAGAGCTCGGATTGATTACACCCTCATAAAAGAGCAATAATAATGGAAAAAGAAACATATGAACTATTTGCACATGCGTTGTTAGCATGGAAGAAGTAGGCAAGAATAATTTATCGGTACTATGATCGTGATTGTATTAAATGAAAGAAAATTCATCTTAGCTTTTATCTTTGTTAAATTAAAGCTTAAGCTTATAGACATAGCATCTTTATATTTATACACCCTGAAATTATATGTACTGTTAATAATTTTAAAATTTTAAATTAATAAAAAAATAAAATATTTATATTTATCTTTTATTCGTGGATTACTGATAATTTTGATTTAGCCTAAAATTCAACACATGAATAATGAAAAAAAGAAGATTAATTCTTAACATGACCGACATTAATATTTAAATTTAGAATTTTTGAATTGAAAATCATGTATTTAAATTTAAAATTATATAAAATTAGATGTGTTATCCATAATTTTAAAAGAACTATATCTTTATATTTTTAACAATCTTCACGCTTAGAAAAAAAAGTTCAGCGCAAACCCAAGCTTCCTTTCGAAACTAGTCGATCGCTATTATCAAGTATTAATCGTGCGTGCATCATGCCTTCAAATATTAATTATAACATAATTTTCTTTACAGGAAAAGAAGCTTAAATTTTCTTTCTGTACATAATTCAAATGGGCCTATTTTTCCTACGTAGTATCATTATAACGTTACTTTTTCCAGAATGATGATCCCAATCAACGATCCAACTTATTATCCATCATAAAGTCTTTTTTGATTGCTTGAATGAGATGTTCACAAAAGAACTGGCCCTGGAATCCAATGTCTTTCCTTGCCTGCATACAAACCCATATGTGTGTCATTCATAAATTATGGGTAAAATGATTGTTAGTCGTGTAAGTTAATAAATTATGATTATTAATATTTTTTATTGCATCTATTGATGTTACAACGTAGCAACTAAAATTGAACATTAAATTTTTTCCACATAAATTTTACTAGTAATCTTATAGTGTAGCTACACGACTTTTGCGTAAATCAAAATTGATTTATATAAACATTAACTTCAAAATTAAATCACATAAGCAAATTTTCAGCTAAGAAGACGTTTACTGCATTTTCTCTTAATATCTCATTTATCTACCTTACTTAACAAAAAGATTGATATTTAATTATTAAATTATCAATAATATACATTATCGTGTTTACTCAACTAATGAAACCTTTACACTATATTAATACTTGAATTCAACTAGCAAGTTAAAATATGGTATTTACTTATAAAAAAAGATCATTAAAAAACACATAATTTATCGAATACTCTTTATAAATATTATTTAAGAGTTTATCTTATTGCATTAGAACCTATAAATCGAAATATAAATTAGTGTATTAGATAAACAATTAGTATATTTTAAAATTACACTAATATAATATTCATAGTTTTTTAATATAATAATTATAATGAATACTACATATACTTAATATTTACTGATATATTATTATTAATCTTATAGGTGGCAACAATATGTTTTAAAATTATTTAAAAGAATATATTGTTATTAATTAATAATAGTTTAATTTTAATATATCATTATTATTCGTATTATGATTATATAATTTTATATTCCCATATTCTATTGTTATTTGTGGAAGATTTATAAGAGCAAATATATAAACATAAATAATATTATTTAAATATTAAATAAATAAATATAATGATGTGATGTAAATTTAGATTTCTATTAATCTAAAGAAGTTAAACAAATGAATGACATATTTAATTAAGTTTGATTGGAACAACTGATTAGTAAGATTGTGTTCTAGAATCTAACCTTGAGTTTGATTTAATTAGTGAGGTACTAGTAATTCCGACTCGGTTAAAAAAAATAAATAAGGATTTTGGGCTCAGACCTGAAGTTGGAGGCTGCAAATGCTTCTATCACTATCACCATGAGTGGCACAGCTTGAAGCACTCATAAGCTGGAGACCTTCCCCTTCCAGGACTCCTAGTACTTGCCCAAGTGACATGCCCACATCTTTCTTCAACATAACTTGTACCATGACCTCTCTATCGCTAACGCGTGTTGCAGTAACAGCAGGGAAGCAGCTGGTCGCACCAACATGATCAGAACATGGATTACTTTGCTGTGATTGCCTCGTCGATGCCAACATCAGCTCTTCCTTCCTGCATGCCAACTTCCTGACCTCCCTTTGCAGCTCCGGTATGTACTTCACAACTCTGGAAATGATCACTGGAATGCTCAGCTTCTTCTGTTGCATGCACGCATATTTTTATTTATTTACAGTCATCAAACTTCTTAGCAGATCAACTTGAATTCCTATCACAATTAGGAAGAGAGACAAGAGTCTTACAGTTTGATCTGATCCAGGAATTAGTTCCCGGAGCGAGGAGTAGAGCACGTTGAGCTGCTTCCGCCGGTGGCGCTCGTAGGCGTTATGGGACGACTTCCTGGTGGAGCTCGAAGAGTGATGATCCTTGTCGCCGGCGAGGAGGTCATCGGCGTCCAACTCCGGCGGAGTAGGGGAAAAGGTGATGGATTGGTAGGACGTATCGGTTTCCTTCGAGGTGCTGCAGACGAAGGGTTCCTCGTGGTGGAGATCGCCGGCGGTGGCCATCGCATCCTGTGCTGGCTGCCAACCAGAAGTGGTGAAGGTGTATGGGGAGAAGGCCAACATGCTGGTTGAGCACAATTACCTGTAGATGCTACAAATTAAGTACTGCAAGTAGCACAAGTTTTGCCACTTTTGTTTTCTGCACAAACTTATACATACACTTCCATATATATATAATGATCAACATTCCAGGAGCCAGAAGATTAAGTTATATTATCGCTATGCATATAAAATATGGCAGCAAGCTAGTGACATCAAACTATGGTGATTGCCACTTAAACTGTCATGATCAAACTGAAAAAAAAAAGAATACTTATATATATTATATGTGTGTAGCTCATAATCATGTGTATAATACTGTTGCATATATGAAACAAGAGAGAAACAAGTTCGCATAGAGGAAGATACAAAATTTATACTTTTCACTCTTAATTGATCTATGTCATCGGACAGCGGCTTAATATTTCTTTATAGAAAAAATAATAAATAATAAAAGATACAGAATAATTCAAATCATAAGGAGTTTATATAGGGACTCGTAATACAAATAGAAAATAAAAACTCTAAAATTGTTTAAATTTCGGGATGAATGGGACTCTATATGGGATGGACGATTTTATTTGCCCAATTATTTGAATGGCTGTACACAAAAGATCATATAAGAATTTATTATTAAATTAATATTTAAGACAGTATCAATAAGTACATTAAGAACATCAATCACACAATCCATTTCTAGCATCCTATATATCCATTGTTAATTATATGCTATTCTTCAAACCAAAAAGCTTAGTAATTAATATGGCCTTAACATTGCAAAGACTCGTATGAACTTATCAAGAACTATAAACTAAACTAATTGATCATAGCTAGATCTAGCACTCATCCTACTTATTAAACATTAAAGTTTGAGACGACTAACTAATAACTAATTCATTCCATTGTTCAATTATTTTTTTCTTGAAATTTCGAAATTAATTTAATCATGTCATCTTAAACGTAAAAGTAAAACAATATTTTTGTTCTCTAGCAATTAATAATAAATCTATCCAGCACTACATGGAGACAAACTAGTTACGTACAGCACCAAAGTACGATACCTTTTTAATATTCATATACATATTGCGTCATTAGCATAAGTGACATGGGGGCCATGCATCATTTATTTAAGTAATTTTTTTGTGAAGAAACGTGGGAGGGAGATGGTGGGATGGTAATATCATACTCTTGGCACGCAGGTGGCCGTGGCGGGCGCGAGCGTTGGGCGTGGCCGGGTGCGCGTCCACCGCGTGTGCACGGGCGCGGCGCCTTCTCTTGCAACATTGGCATGTGCCTCCTGTGGAGCATATACCGCAATGCCTTCACGTGGTTTTCTTTCTTTCCCTTTTTTTCTTTTCTTTAATCTCCACCTCAGTATTCATAGTTTCACATCAATTAATTTATATCACTTTTCTTATCAAATTATTATTTTTTTAGGTACCCCTGCGGGGCCTCCGATATTCGGAGCTATTAGCATCCGACTAATTCAGAGCGAGGACGAAGAATAGAAATGATATTTCTCTGATCAAATTGACAACTTCAGGGCTCGAACTCGGGACTATTAGCTTCCAAACCGGGCACACTCCTGTTAACCCGATGTGCCACCTAACTTGATTATTAAATTATGATATATGAGCTTAGGAACACAAATATTTAGTTATGTACATAACGTTAGAATATGACCGTTCATTATGTAGATTATCAATAAATCATTATAATTATTGGGCAAACTCTACGGACGGATGTCGTTTACAAAAAAAAAGAAAGAAATCCTTCTTATAATGTTCATCGGTGGAGAATTCCATATGATTAATAATTCTTTTTATGAAGAACAACGAAACTTTTTTAAGTAAAAAGAAACTGATTGTTACTTTTATTTTATTTTTGCTAATAATTTATTTTCCTCTTTCTTGACAAAATTTATATATCACATATCTTGACTACAACTCTAAAGTTGGCATAATAAAAACATATGGATATCACTAGAGTTGTTTTATCTCACCTTATATGATTATGATGATGACTATCTATCCTGGCAGAAAAAAGACTGGAAATGATTTTTAAGAAATTTATCTTAGTGTAAACTCAAGACCTCCATATATACCTAATACTACTATAAAATCAATGAATTTATACTTTTAATTTAGGTGACTCACTTAGTAGATGAGTTCAGTTGCTTATTGAGGGATAAGGTACTAAAATGTGTCTATGTGTCACCTATTGAAAGAGCGTTTGGTAGTGCTGTAGGATTATTGCTACAATAAAAGCAGAATTTGCTTTTTTGTTATACATATTTTTTTTCTTAAGATTGTCTGTTTTGACAATCATTTTTATAATTTTTTTTGCACAATTGAAAAATCTTCCTTTTCCTCGTCGTATCATACAACCAACTTTTAAGTACAATTAGCTTGGGGACAAAACTTTACCAAATGCAATGAGTCTTTTTGGCATGGAAACATGCAAGGCCTGATAATCATAAACATGATTGGCCATGACATGATCAAGCATACGAAACTTTTAATTCTTTTAGAAAATATATAGAAAGCATTGGCACACCTTTGAGTATTTTTTTATAGAAAATTATTATTTTTTCAATGCATCATAATTTGTAGGCGTCGACTGGCAAAATTTATGGTCAGTTTGAGTCAGTCAAAAGTATTTTAAATTTTTTATTTTCGTAAGTGAAAATCATTTTAAAAAAATAATGACTTGATATTTTCAACTGATGGTCCATAGAGAAGAAGAAGATCTTAAACATAGAATGACTTGTATTTTTCTAAACAATCAATATATGTATCAAACTACAATAGTTATAACAGAAAATCAATATTTACATCAATTGTTTTTGGGTTTAATGAAAGTGGTAGGTGAGATCATATTATTTATCTTTCCATAAAGAATTTTTGAAAAAAGAAGATTCCATATCAATAAGTAACATTATATTACTTAAATAAATAACACTTTTTCGTTTTTTTTTCTTTGTAATATATTTATTCTTTACGTTATGGTTAGATAAGTAAATTTATCGATCACATGTAGCTGACAAGGCCCACTGAAATGGTTAATTAAATTGATAAAAGATAGCAAATCGAAATAGAGAAATAACTTTTCCTCTCCACTTTTCTCTCTTATACGATTCGAAAGAAACGATGTGGAAATTACAACTTTCGGATTAGAACCTTTGAAAAGTTTAGCAAAAAAATATTTTCGTGGATTTCTGAAAAAAAAATCTAGGTTCCTAAAAGTAGTATCGCAAACTTTGAAGAATCAATAAAATATGGAAATCGAAAAGGCTACTCTTCGTGGAAATAATATTTTTATTAATCAAGTTTAGTTGTCACACCTAATTAACATGGATGTATTTCGAGTTAAAGAATTAAGAGTTAGTAATTCAGAATTTAAATTTCGAAGTCATCAGTTTGACTAGAGAAATATAATTCTGCTCTTTGTCTCGAAGTTATGATGAAAACTTGCCTTCCTAAAATTTAAAGGCCCCGTTTAGATTGGAAATAGAGAGTAGAATAAAGAACTATTCCAAATATTCTGTCAAACACTCTTTAAAATAAGATTAACTTAATTAATATCTCAATTTTTTAAAATTATCTTGAAATCCGTGAAATCACTATCTATATTCCATCAAATTGGAGTAAGTCTATTCCTAAGGAATCTTAAAACACAATTCAAATTGGAATATGTTCACACAAATAAACATATTCCATATCTAATTTTTTTTACTTATATTCCTGATCCAAGCAGCTCCAAAGTGATTATCAATTTAATCTTAGTCACCAATGTCTAAACATATGCCGAGAATGAGGCACGAGACGACGTCCGAGGCCGGTCCACCATTTTTAGCCCATAGGCCTTCAAAATAAGCTTCTTAATTTTCTGTTTATTGATCATTTTTAAATATTGAGTTCTATTATCGTTGTTGGCCTTTTCGTTTACTTGTGCTTAGTCGTTAAACAATACAAAAACAAATAATAAATTCTCAATAATTCATTTTTATTTATTTCGTTTTTGGATAATTGTGGAGGTATGATATCATTATTTCACTTGATAATTTTTTTGACTTTTTAATATATGTCTATCTGGCTCCCTTTTTTTCTCTGGGCCCATACTTGGGCCGTATATGTTATACTATAATACATATATAACACAAGGAGACTAATATCTCGAAAGGATTAAAATCTCAATTTAAATAAAAGGTTTAAGATGGTAAACGAATAATTGATCATTTAAAGTTAGATAAAAATAATCAATAGAATGATTAAGATATTGTGACGTTTCTAAAAGTACAATTCAAATGCCTATTTAGACAGCTTGGAGATGTTACTCACACTTAATTTTTTTTATTTTGACTTTTAGTCCTTTGGTGGTACACATATGTAAAAATTAAAATTAAATATAAAATTCATATTTCTACTAAATTCTTAAATTCAAATAAAGGACTAAACCCATATAATCCAGCATAAGTTAAACTCGGGATCATGACATCCAAAAACTAACCATTTACATTACTAAAATCTAATTAGACTCAGTTTATTCCATATGCGATCATATATGTTGTCATGAATCTCCTCATTATCCACACAATTATCATTATCGTCTAAGTCTAATTATCTGCAAGACCCAAATACAGGAGAAAAAAATTTTCTGAGAGCTAATCGTTAATATGTAAGGCTAGGTTAATAGAGCAAATAAAATAAACATGCTAGGATATATCCTTGTTGTGCCCGTGAGATGTCTGCAAAATAAGCATACAATAAAAAATAAATAAATATTAAGACAGATTATTCAACCATGTTTTGCAACCAACATATTATCTTTTTTTACTTTGTATGTTTCTTTTCTTAGAACAATATTTGTTTTGTATATATTTTTTCTTTGCTTTCATCTTTTTTTGTCTCCATTCATTCATTATTTCTTAAAAGTTATTATTTAACTTCTTTCATCTTATATCTCATGAAGAGCTCTTCATCTCTTAAGTGAATCTCATGACAATTTTATGTATCTTACATCACCACGACGACCTTATATTGTAAGTGAACATGTTTTATCTTCACTATCGTAGAATTTCACTATTTTGCCTTCAGCTACATTCTGTGCCTCTACTTTTAACTTTTGTTCTTTTCTTCATATGAAGACCCAGACTTTCGTCTTTTATTTTTTAATATTTTTATCTTTTCTTAAGACTTCTAATCATTCTTTAATAAAAATTATCATTAACAATTTCATACATAAAAGCATGCAACCATCTATCTTTTGGAAAATAATTCATGTTACGAATTGACATGGTCTATTTTTCATCAACATACAGTTATCCAAAAATGGTCCATGTCAGGATGTGACAATATAGATCATTTTTGTTATAGGTTGTTATCATCTCCCCTTGGTAGAACATGGTCCATTTCTAGTTCTAACGCAATCCATTTTTGTTGGTATGTGTTCTCTCATCCGGTGATCAACGCGGTCCGAGTTCGTCGACTCAAACTTCTTTGCTATTATTATTAGGTTAGGATGTGATACGTGTCAGATATTGACGCGTTCTTTTTGTGAGTTGAGTTATAATATTTCTAGGATTTCTACTCTCGAACACGGTTCGTTTCGGGTGATGCACCAATAGTCAAATTTTGTAGGTTCAATGCAGCTCGGTTCAGTAGAACATGATCCACATTAAAGTTTTGCATGAGTCACAGTCAAGACACGGTCCGTGTCAATTTCCCTAGGTTTAACGCAATCTGATTCAGTAGAACGTGATCCACTTTAAAGTTTTGCATTCACGGCCCGTGTCCAAAAGTGACATAGCCCGCGTTGACGCCAAGTTTTCTTTCAAGCAGATCGACGCGCCCCGCATACAAGTGGCATGGTCCGTGTCAATTTGCGTCTTGAGTTTTCTTGGTTAATCCTAATTAACCAACGTGGTCTGCGTCTTGGGTGATGCGGTCCATGTGGCTGCCGCATTAGAGCATTTTCCTTTCTCCCTAATGAGTTTTAATGTTAATTCTAATGTTTGAAAATATGAATAACTTCTATAGGAAACTTAACTATTACGAGAATAATTCTATATAGTTAGATTTTCTATCATCTAAGGTCCATAGAACTTTGTAAAAACTAGGGAAACATGATTTTTCTGGCCTCATGAATTAAATACTAAGGGTCTCCTTACATACCTTTTTGACGATCCTTAATTTATTTTCTCGTTCTTCGCAATGGCATTAGACTTTCTCCATATTATCCTTCTTATGTGTGTGAATGTTTTAGGGTGTGAAAATGCACTCGGCTCTAGAGTTGCAGGGTGTGACAGTATTCATCGTCGGTATTGGGTGTGAGTTTCTGGTGCTGGGGGCAACCGAACAACTCCATGGAATCAACAAGTTTCAAAATATTTCCTAAACACACAATTCCAGCTACAAGTGCATAACCTTCCTTGTAGTATTTTAGGGTCGAATCCACAGAGAAATTGAATTTTACTCACTTGACTACTCTACTTTATATTAAACCGAATCACGAGAGAGAATATTTGTGCAAAAATGAAATATAATAAAACTGATATCTAAAAAAAAGTGAAGCAAAAATATTTTTGGAGTTTTTAAGATTAAAAGAAAGAGAAAGATGATTGAATACGGAGAAATAAGAGAACAAATCACTCAAATGGAAGAAACATAAGGACATGGGAGATGTTTTCAAACTCCAACTAGTTATTGAAACATTAAATCAATTAAGATAACCTGAGATTCAGTGACAAATCTTGCTACCGTCGTAGTGAAAATATCTAAGTAAAAATTTTTAAAACCATCCACAACTTTCGGTTTCCGTATGGTCTCTATCCTTTCCATTCAACATACACCCACTAAGAATCTCTCAGCCACTCGCGGATTCTTCTCAGTGGAAGAATATCACCTCTAGATTTTCATCTTCCACCAAGTTGAGAGATAAATATCATTTTAAGCTCTACTTTCCTCTCGGATCCTAGTATTGCCCTCACAACGTTCTTCCCTCTCGGGTTAAGTTTATGACAAAAATGACATCTAAATCTCAGCCACAAAATAATATGTGAATTACCCATAGATTTTTCTTAATAAAAGGATGTCTCCTCTCGGCTCACACTTCCACCAAGATGAAAATCAAATTCCACCAGTTAAAGCTTCGCTCACACTTCCACCAAATAATATATGAACTACCCATAGATTTTTCTTAATGAAAGGATGTTTCCTCTCGGCTCACACTTCCACCAAGATGAAAATCAAATGCCACTTGTTAAAGCTTCGCTCCCCTCTCGGATCCTAGCAGTGCCCTCACAACAATCCTTTTTCTCTGGGGCTAAGGTTGCTAACACTTGATTTTCAATCGCAAGTAGTCCATAACATCAAAACAACATATATCATTAACACTTGAAACAAGATCAAATTGAAAGATTGTATGAAAATATTAAATTACAAATAAGTAGTTCAAAATATCAAGGTGGAGCTCTCAAACATTCCCATGTTCAGGCTGAAGCTTTTAACCGATTACAATCATTGCAAACATTAAACGGACAACAAAACATAAATTCATCTCGAAAAATATATAAAAGATAAAAATACAAAGAACCAATGATACTTCCCCAAAATATCTTCCTCTTCCTTACTGAAATTTTATCATATGTTGAAATCTTGTTTTAGATATCTTCTCAATTGGTTCTTCTCCTTCTCTAAGCTCCAACAATGGCTGTCAATCTCTCTCCAAATATGTCAACTCTTTCAAAAGTTATCTACATGTGCCTTATATGCTATGATGATCCTCCCCTGCTCTTTTGACACATGTCCCTTGTCATTTCATGTAAGAAATGTTCAAGAATATGATATATGAATCCTCTAGCATGGGCAGTTAGCATTTTGCCTTTTTTTTTATTTTGTTTGGAAGCATCAGGGTGTGAAATCCATCCTTAAAGGAGAGCCTAGAGTGTGAACGTGTATCTGCATATTGTCATCAACTCCAAAACTTGTCAAGGTATGAATCATTCCTCTTTTGGTCTTTAGAACTAAAACAAGTATAAAATTATAAGATCCATGCCAAAAAGAGTTCAAAATGTGAAAAGTGATGTAAATACTAGCCATGAATTTCAAAAATATAAAAATCATAAAAATAAATGATAAATATGAATATGAAGATATTAAATTTATGATAAAAATGTGTCTATTTATAAAATTTAAAATCAAATTTTCTATTGTAATCTCTTTCGTTGCTTCTCCTGTGTGTTTCTCCTCTATGTGAGGCCCATAGAGAAAAGAGAGAAGAACAAGACAATATATTTAGAGAACAATAAAACAGTTTTTTTTGTCTTACCTGATGGGCAGTCCGTTTTAGTCTTTTTTTTTTCAAATCGACGGGCCTTAATTTATAGTTGAAAGGAGGAAATTTTAAATAACATTATTTTATCTTGAAACAGTTTAGTGTAAAAAATATTGCAATAAAAATAAAGTGCAAAATATACCTCCGACCTGAAATTCCAACTTAAGGAGACTCGTCTTCGACGACTATTTAAAACTAATTTGGAATAACCAAACTGCCGTTTCGGCTCCAAAATTTCAGAAAAAAAACTTTTTCTTGTAAAATTAGTTCATAATTTTTTAATAAACAAACATAGATATAAATCAATTATGCTTTTGTATGTAATGCATGAAAGGATTTGTGCAATCTGTGACTAAGAAAACATTTTACATTTATTAAAAGAAGAAATCATCTTTCTCTTGAACTATTTTCCTAAACCTCATTAACTAAGATTTATAATTCCTTTATTATCAATTTATTTGAGAAAAATATTCCTAAAGTAACGAGCAGTGATTCCAACCTTTCATTTTTCTTGTGTTTCTTTTGGGCATTCGCTTCAACAAAGTTATATATTTATACTAACAAAAATTAGATGAGCGGTAAGTCGGTTCTCCTTTAGAGTTTTTTTTTTACGCAAAATGTTTTTGATGGAAATCTCATCCGCTATAATTAAGCGTGCGTCCCAAGGTGCACACCAAATTAGTCAGACTTGATAGTGAGCTAAAATTTTAACAGCTAAAATTTTAACGTATAATTATTAGCGTCGCGTGAATTGTATAACACTATTTCTTAGATATTAAAAGTGACAACTGAAAAAATATATATGCTTGCATTTATCAAATGTATAAATGCTAGAAATTGATGATAACTAACCATGATCATACGTAGTACACACATATTTGTCCAATCCAAAAAAAGATTTAGTTTATAGATTGGTCTCAATCATAATAAAAGGTTGCATTAAAGTACCAAAAAAAAAGCTAAAAGTACCAATTATGTGAAACCGTCCAGGGACCATTTTGGTCAAGATTATTCAACCACACTACAACTATCTCAATTCCCATGATCCCATCATTTTTGCATCTCTTGTTACAAAGCAAGATTTTTTTTTACATGCTTGAGATGATGAAGACCCAAGAGCTTAGTTTAGAGATAAAATGTTGGTTTCTTTTTTGTCTGATTTATACTTTGTAGTATGCTTACACTTTAAATTCATAGTTTAACTGATTGATGATCTTTTTAATGTTAAAGATAAATCTACATGTATTCGAAGTGACCCAGCACCGAACTTAATTTGTAGGAGAAATAAGAAAATATTTCAAAGCAAATGATAAAAAATAAATTCGAGATATCTTAATGAGAAAATTGTGTCTACACTACATTTTTTTTTTGTAAATTTTCCCTATTATGAAAAAAAAAACTATGTCAATCTTCATATTAGGGGATATGAAAAGAAATGAAAGTAAGAATTGCTTTACACATATTCGTGAAAATTTATGTCTACGAAATTTATCTTCTTTTTATTTTTTTTATGTTAATTTTGATATCCATCAAAATCAACACTCATACGTACCTTTAAATATAACAACAACACATGTAATAATTGCTACCTTTTCTTGTCCAATAATTATTAACATTAACTACATGATATTTTTTTTCTTCTTTTATATGTCTCCCACATAGCACTATCAATTTGATATCTTCCACGTGGGGCAGTCGACGAAATATTTAATAAAAGATCTTGTACATACTTTTCTTTAGGAAGAGGGATCAATTGATCAAAGGAAAACTAGATTTGATAGAAATATATACTTTAGTGATCTCAATATCTAATAGTTCAAGAAAACAATAAGTTAACATGCATAATAATATTTGTTTTAAGGAAATTCCTTTAAAATATAGAAACAATTTTTTACAATGAGAAAAATAGGTCTTCAAATGTAATTTTTAATTAGTAAAATATAAGTATAAAAAAATGAGAAAATGTATTTCCTTCTTTTTGTGAAAAAACAAATTTCAATTTCACCTGATTTTTTTATGTGATATGTATAAAATATGTTATTATACTTAAGCTTTTTACATAATAAAATAGGAAAACATTTTTAAAATTTATATATCAGCCTAAATTAAGTCAGGTCTTTTTTAAACTTATAATTTTAACCTAGTTTGATCAAGTAAAAAATCGTATTACCCTCTCACTCTTAAAAAAATATCGCATTCAAAGACCGATCCGCTAGGAGCGGAGGATGGGGTAATATATTTTTTGAAAAATTACCTCAAAATACCTGACTCATGAAAAATAAGAAATCACAATTCACTCTTTAGTACAAAAGCATATAAAATTTATTTATAATAAAATTTTAATACATCCTTTTTAATATAAAAATGAGTAAAAAGATGTTAACTTAGGTATGCTATCAACGATCTCAAAAGTGGTGAAATCAGAAATTATTGTTAGTGTGTGCACATTATAACAAATGTTAATAAATTTATAAATTTTATATGAGACCATGTGACAAATTTTATCTATCTTTTTTTTTTCACCTACTTGTTTTCAACTTAGAAAATCCTAAAAAACCGATGTTGTAAAAAAATCATCGACCAATTCAAAATTATAATAGCCAAAGGTGTCGATGAAAAAAAAAAGATAAGTAAAATTTACTTCACTTAATTTCACTCAAAATGTTTGTCATTAATTCTTTATAATATTAATAGAACTAAAATTATATAAATACCTTTAAATATAACATATATTAATGTCTGATTATTAAAAGAAATAATAATTTATTTTGAAATTGATTTTATTTCTACTTATGCCAAAAGTTGAAATGTTAGGAAATTTGTAATAAAACTAAAACATATAATAAAATTTGATGAGTTAAAGAAAAAAATAGAATGGAAAAAGATAAAACATTAAAGTTTATCATTAAAATCCTTATAAGCTAAACTTTTTTTTTAAAAAATAAATATACATACGAATTTTTTTAGGGCAATAACATACATGAATATTAATATTAATATTGTAATTCAACAAAACATAAGTGTGTGTGTGTGTGTGTGATAAAATTAAAGTTATTGGTTCTATATTAGAAAGCTTATAAGGATAAAATATGGAAATTTTGAGAAAAAAATAATACTAAAAGTTTGAGATGAGTTGCAGAGAAAATTAAAAAGAAAAATGGTAAGTTGGAAAGTCCTAAAGCATTGATGTTGTAACAAAAAGATCATCGACTAATTCAAAATTACAACATCGAAATGTAGGATCGAGATGACACCAAGAGGGGGAGGTGAATTGGTGTATTAACACTGTTTGATTTTACTCTAACACAATGATTTAGTTATATTAACGGAAGAATACATATGCAAATATAAACAAGTAGAGAGGAGAGAGCAGAGAAAAATAAATAGGCACACAAACACAAAGTTTGTTGACGAGGTTCGGCCGAACTCCTGGTCTACGTCCCCGCTTCGGTCTTCTCGCACTAGAGATTTTCGGAGATCACTGAACTCCTTCTTCAATGGCGAATGCTCCCTTACAACTTCTCCTTTCTTTTCTAGAGGACAAGGAGACAACCTCTTACAGTTCGCTCACGAACTCACAGTTCCTTCTATCCTGAATTCTTCACTCGAAATGCAAAAAGGGAACTAAGGCTTTCTTTCGCTTAATGTTCTCACTGAATATTTTGTCAAAGTTACTTTTCAAGACTCTTGGGATTATAATATATACTCTGCACTAGCAACCTAATTCTCTCACTCAGAAAACTAGCCGTTAATGCAAGTACAGTACCTTCACCTACTCCTCGTTCGCCTGATGCACCTGCCTCGATCGACCGGTGCTCTGGTGAAGTTTCCACTTGAACTTCCGTCTAGTACTTCGGTCGTCCACCGCTCACCCTCGAGCATCCGCAGTTCCAAGTGCTGAAGTCTTTCTCCCTCAATCAAGCTCATTCGATCGTCCGTCAATCCTTTGGCCGCCCGATCTTGACGTGAATACCCTTCTTCAATTGATCTCTGGTCGCCCGCTGATTCCACTTCAGCTTCCTGGACGTCCACTCTCTAATTGAAGAATGCGGTCAAGCTCCTTCGGTCGCCCACGCTTCATTTTCGGTTGATCGATCTTGACCTCCTTCAGCTTCCACTCATCTCTGGACATCCGCTGACTGCACCTCAATCACCTCGATCGTCCACTCTCGAGTGAAGTCATCTGTCAAGCTCATTCGATCATCCGCCAATCCTTTGGCTGATCGATCTTGACCTTGTTCCACCATCTTCAACTGCTCTGGTTGCCCGTTAATTGCACCTCAATCTAACTAGACGTCCACTCCTGGAGTTGAAGACACATGTCAAGCTCCTTTGATCGTCCACCAAACCCTTGGTGACCGATCTTAATCTTGTTCCACCATCTTCAACTTCTCCGGTCGCCTGCTGATTGCACCTCAATTCAATCGAAGGTCCACTCCTGGAGTTGAAGACACCTGTCAAGCTTCTTCGGTCGTTCGCCAAATCTTTGGCCGACCAATCTTGACCTTGTGCACATCCTTCTTCTTCAACTGCTTTGGTCGCCCGCTGATTGCTCCTCAATCACCCGAACGCACCACTTCTGGAGTTGAAGACTTATCAAGATCCATCGGTCGCCCGCTGCATCTACGGTCGATCGACTTGACCTGTGCCACATCCTTTGGCACACCTATGGTCATCCCGCTGATTCTTCCTGAATCCTTCGAGCTTCCTCTGCTCCTCCTTGTGGATACTTTGGGCATCCGCTCATTCCACACTGAGATCCTCGGACGTCCGCTCCCTTCTTTGTCGGTACTTTGGCCGTCCGCTCACTTCCCAATAAGATCTTCGGACGTCCGCCAAACCTTCCTCTGATAGGTCTCGGATGTCCGCTCATTTTCACTAGAAACTTCGGACGTCCTTTCCCTTCTCTTTTAGACATTCTTCGATCGTCCACTAACAACTCGTCAGATTCCCTGGACGTCCACTTTTCTCCTGTCAGATATCCTGGTCGACAGCTGCTTTGTCTCTTCAGCCCTCGGACGACCTCTGATACATCATCGGTCGTTCGCCCATCCTGCGATCGTCCGATCTATAGCCTACATCAGCTTTGACAAACTCTTGGACACCCGCTTGTCTTCTCACCAAGACATCGGATGACCTTTGTCTTCACCTGATGTCCATCGGTCGTCCGTACTTCATCTACGATCGATCAAACTCTTGTCTGTCATCTGCTTTGGTCGTCCGCTCTAGAGCCTTCGGACGTCCGCTCCAACCTTGACAATCTTTTGATTGTCCACTGTCTTCATCCTAATCCCTTTTAACGTCCATTGTCTTCAACCTCATATCTTCGATCGTCCTTTCTTAACCAACAGACGACCTCTTCTGCTTAGCCAAGAGCCTTCTTCGACTAAGTCTTCTCACTGGGCATCCATTTCTCCTTGGACCGCCCGTTCTCCATTCTTTTGTCGTATGTGTGAAACCGTTAGTCGCTCATTGCTCTTCATCGGACAACCTCTCTTGTTAAGCCCTTATCCTTCGGTCGTCCTGTTAGTATCTTCGGTCGTTCAGTCTTTGACTTCACTTCTTACATCTTTGCCTCCAACATTGGTCGATCACTTCATATACTTTGGACGACTACTGCACACATAGTGTTCTTATGATATGTCTTCTGTGTGCATAGGTCGTTCGTTCTTTAATTTCGGTCCACCTATCATGCTCTGAACCTGAATATCCTATGTTTTAGAAATCAGCTCAACAAGTTCATTAGTTCACACTAAGTTTCCTCACAAATTTGTGATCATCAAAACAATCTTGGGGTTCTAGATTCAACACGAAAGACATCAATGGGAAAAGAAGTGATAAGTGAGACTTTCTTCACTTGACTTCATCCAAAATATTTGTCTATAATATTCATATAATAACATTATATAAATAACAAAATCTAACATATATTAATGTTTGATTATTAAAATCAGTAAAAATGTATTTTAAAATTTGATTTTATTTTCTACTTATGCCAAAAATAGAAATATTTGGAAAAAATTTAATGAAACTAAAACATATAATAAATTTGATGAGTTAAAGAAAACTTAGAATGGATAAAATATTAGAGTTTATCATTAAATCTTAATATGCTAAATTTATATATACACACACATATATACATATACATATATACATACATATACATACATATATAT